>OZ010571.1:159190691-159390691 GCA_963932145.1 Acanthosepion lycidas
CCAAGTACACCCATTAATACAACAATTACTTCAACTGTTATAATCCTCATCTTCTTCACCCACCCACCCAAGCCATTACTAAGGGAATTACTTCAGCAGTCATGACTCAAATCTTCCACAACTTCCTATCCAGATCCTGCTATTTTCCCTAAGCGCTATTTTAAGTTTCCAGGTAAAGTTCCAAATGCACCAATTACTACAGCAAATACTTCAATATTCATGACCCATATTTTCTTAAACTCCCGATCCAAATCCTGATAGTTTTCTTAAAGGTTATTTCATGTTTCTAGGTTTTATTCCGAGTGCACCCATTATTACAGTGTTTACTTCAACAATTATGACACATATCGTGGCAAGATCATATGCTATATTCCTAAATCGCTATTTCAAATTATTAGGTTTTATGCTAAGTGTAACCATTACTATGAAAATTACTTCTTCAATCACGATTCATATATTCTCCAACTCTCTAGCTAGATCTTGACATTTTCTCTAAGCGCTATTTCAAGTTTCCAAGTGATGTTCCATGTGCATCTATTACTTCAACAGTCATCATCCATATCTTCTTCAACGCCCTAGCCAGATCTTGGAATTTTCCCTAAGGAGTATTTCAAATTTTTAGATGAAGTTTCCGGTGCTTCCATTACTACGGGAATTACAGTCATGAGCTATATCTTCTTCTAATCACTAGCCAGATCTTGATATTTCCTTTAGTGCTACTTCAAGTTTCTCATAAATGTTGCAAGTGCGTCCATTACTAGAGGAACTATTTTCATATATTCTTAAACATATATAAGATCCAAACAGATCATAACACTGAAGCACAAAGACCCGACATTATACAGGCGAATTTCCCTCTGTCATTTCCATCAGCGGCTTCACATTGAAGACAAATTTACGATATACTTCCCATTGGATTCTCTTACCAATCCAAACATGTCACCGTCTATACTCTTTCACTGCCATCTTTGGTATTCTCTGAGTATATGATTAACTGTCTCAACAACTTGTCTACATATCCTGCATTTGCTTTTTTTCTTGTGATTTGTCTATATTGGTCTTGATTGCATTCGTTCCGATGGCCTCTGCTCCTATCATCATTCAGTATTCTGTAGTTTCCAGGTATCTTTGAAGGCCAATTGTTGCAGTTTTGTAAGACAGCTCTAGTTCAACTAATCCTCTGCCTCATTCGGATCTAGGCACCATTTATACCATTTATAAAAATCATGAGAACAACAGTTCAAATAAAGCAAACTCATTGTAGATTGATTTCTGCTAATTATTTACATAGGGCCATAAGTATATATATATATATATATATATATATATATATATATATATATATATATATATATATATATAGAAAATAGGAAATAACCGGTTAGGTAAATAATCCAAAGTTCTTTAGTATTTTTGTTATTATAAAACAGTGAAAGATTATGTGATTTTAGAAACCCAGAAGACTGCCCATTGGAAAATAAATGCTGCGTCAAATCTGTGGTATACCAATGTACTATCTCATCCACTGAGAGTCCTAATACTAATATGATATACATTGTGCCTACGAAGAATAAATTTAAAGCCAGATGGAGGCAGCATAAGTGCTCTTTCAACAATATAAATAAAAAAAATCAGATATCTCTATCTAAATATTTTTGGCATTTGAAGGAAATGAATAAAACACCAAAAGTAAAATGGAAAATTATAAACAAAACTAGAACTTGTAAAACATGGGATGACCCACGCCATTCATGCCTACACGAGAAACTACACATTATTAAGTTTCTAAATAATAAAAATCTATTAAACAATAGACATAAGTTAACGTTTTTTTGCCGACATCATCAAATCTTTGCTTTGAATAATTAGCATATAATTTTTTTTAAATCCATAATCCTAATAAATAGCTTAAATACCCTACAAAAAGATAACCCTTTATGAAGTCGTCAAAAAACAAATGTTACGTCAGTTTTTTTTTTTGTTTTTTTATATACACAAAACCCTTTTAGAAAAAAAAAAATCTCCCTAGACACGTAAACCAGACTAGACTAAATCATCTTCCGTTTTAAATTTAGACACCCCAACCTTACCCTGACTTGACACCTAGAAATGTAACTCTTTACTGATACAAATTATTAACACCCTGCGCCCCTTTCTATATGAAAAATCGCGCTGGCCGTCACCAAGGAAATTTTGATTTCAATAATGAATCTGCTATTAAAACACGTAAATTTCAGAAATAAGTTATTCCAAAAAAATTTCGCTTGAAGATGGAACAGAGCTTACTTTAATTCAATTTAATTCAAATAATTATATTGAAGTTTTCGGCTCTTGTTTTAAAACATGAGAACTCTTATGTAGCGTGTTGGAATCATATTTTTAAATAAATAATTATATATATATATATATATATATATATATATATATATATATATATATATATATATGTATATATATATAACCCTCAAAACGCCCTATGAATCAAACATTTTCTTAATATGAAGTTTTGTCGAATTATTTTACAGAAAGAGTAAAGTTTACTGTACTTACAGTGACATAATCTGTGGACTGGTTATAGAAAATCTCTATCGATTGTATAATTACAATCGATAAAGATTTAGCTGCAGGAAATAATTTGCCTTTTTTGCAAGTAAGAGAGCGAAGCTTTCACTATTTAGAAATCGTCATTTAGTGACTGATTTTTTTTTTTTTTTTTTCAATATCTACCAAAGTCTAATTTTGAAAAAGTTTTTTTCGTATAATTGAAAAATGATTTTTTAAATGAATTCAAGATGTCTTATCCTGGACTCAGTATCTTCTTTTTGGCAAATAAATCAAAGAAGAAATGAAAATTATTCTTAGCTTCACTGTTAATCATTTGTTGTCATCTCAAAAGTTTTGTTTAATGACTAAACTCAGTTTTATCTGACACAAAATCACAAATGCGAAGGGTCAAAAGAAATGAAGATCGCAAACAGTCGCATACTGTTCAACGACGCCATCTTTGTAATCATCGGTTTACAGAAGGAGTCTTGAATCAACCACTTTCGAGTCACTGTACATAAGAAGGTAGTTAGAAATAAATGTCAATAATTCTAAAGAGCAAGGCGATTTTCGGTCTCGCTGATGTAAATGTCATGGCACGAGGTTCAATCCTATACAAATGACCAGACAGGTGATTCTAACAATAATTAAGAAAGGAGTCCGAATGAGGAAATCTGCGACAGATTTTTTCACTTTTCGCTTCATCGGAAATAATAATTTTTAAAATAATTTTGGAATTTGATTCATTAGCTTTTGAAAATGAGTGATTTATCTCTTTTCCTAGCATGAGAAATATGGCACTAAAAACACAATTGTGATGGCTTAATTAAAACTACAAAATACGTTTTTAATAGTATCCACCCCATGCAAGACAGTAAAGTCACTGAGACACAAGGGCATACTGAGGGTGGAAGAGTCAGAAACAGAAACATTAATAAGGAGCGAAAACAAAAGAAAAGTAATCAGGACAGTAGACAGCGATTGACATTGCATTTCAATTTTTGCAGATTAAAGCTGGCTGGAAAGCATGGAGTCGGAAGGGAGTTCCACAAGCGAGAAGTGTGAGAAAAGAAACTATCATAGAATTTATGTTTACATCGAGCCAACTCAACTGTAAATGTACTGCGCTTAAATTCAAAGAGCCTAGTCACCATAGCGAAGATCTCATCCGAACAATTACCATAGTATTGATAGTGGGGGGGGGACTTTATGGCGGTGGGAAAAAGCCGATACGCCAGAACTGGGCCATAATTCAGTACAAACGTGTATATATATATATATATATATATATATATATATATATATATATATATATATATATATATATATACATGCATAACAACCAATTGTTTTAGTACGGAGCATACTTTTCTTTTGTTACGTTTTAAAAAGACCTGCAAACAACGACATAGGTATGCGCGACTATCTACAATATTCCCGCGAAAAATAAACGTTGACTATAACAATATGAGCTGCTTCAAAAAAATACCTTTTTACCTTTTATGAGTCTACAAATGTAATTAAATGGATTATAACAATTTATTTCAACGGTAAACTAGTCTCTCTTTTTTCTCACATTTTTTCTTTTGAATAGAAAAATTAAAAAAAACGTAGGCGGAAATAATTAAAACTTTTCATTCCAGATGTCTTTTTACATGTGGTATTTCACATGTGGCATTGAAATTTTTTCAAGTAGAAAGTTTATTGGAAATTCGCCAGAAATTTAAGCAAACTAAAGTTGACTTTTCATTAACTTCGCATGAAAGTTTACAAAATTATCAAATGGATGAAGCAACCATATTTCTCTTTACCTATATGCCTTTCAATTATACTAAAAACAGTGATCCCGTTATCTATTTAATCCACCTTTTTTCTGGAGTGGCATCTTTTGTACTTGGTAACCTTCTCAGAATTTTGAACTGAAAAATTCATTCAACTCAAAGGGAGAAATGGTTCTCATTCCACATTATCTTCTATTAATTAAGATTCCTCGTTTTATTCGCTTTTCTAACACTTGTCCGTTCCTTCTAATAACCCAGCATAAATGACTTTTCAGCACTACACGAACCATGGATCGAACTTAAAACTACCAGAGAACTAAAATCTACATTTCAATTCACTAGGCCATGTGTTTCTTGGACATTCCAATGGTGTCATTTTTTAGCTTAACATAATGTGTGCACTTAGGCTGTGGAATTTTTGAATAACCATTATTTCTTAATTAGAGTTTCATATCTCTATACTAGGTCTACTGTTGTTTTTCTCTGTCTATTATCTTCATTCTGCAGCTGTTAATTACCTCTTTTCCTTGCATATATGACCAGCCATGCTTTATTTTAATGAGTCAGCCCGGACTACAACTTTTAGTTATTCTATTCGGAAGCAGCTGGTCTCTATCTTGTATTCAGAGCCAAAAATGCATGGTTCTTAGTTAGGTTTTTTTTCTGAGGTTTTGGGGGATGTTGGTTCCAGAATTATGTCTCCGAGTAGTTTGAAATGCTATAGCGTCTTTTCTACTTTACCCCTTTTGTGTGATAGACAGACCATGGCAGATGTTTATATTGGTATCTTCGACTGTTTTGCCTGTTTTATTTGAAAGATGCTTCCAATGCTGATCACCTCCTTATAATATCTGTCTGAGTTGCCTCTTGCGAATTTCGTCCGATGCTCTAGGCAATGGTCGATCATTGTGAACATTGTTTAAGGCTCCAAAATTGCACGACTGGGTTGGCGAAGATACATGAAGTTACATGAGCTGAATGGACTAAAACAAAGAATAATAATAATAATAATAATAATAATAATAATAATAATAATAAGAAGAAGAAGAAGAAGAAGAAGAAGAAGAAGAAGAAGAAGCTGGTCTATTAAACACCATTAATAACTTCTTGAATACTTAACAATGATAAGATGTAACCTATTATTCAAATGATAATAACTAAATTAAAGCAATTAGTGAAGACTACAATTAACTTTTGTTAGTAAAAATCTTCTTAATTTAGCTTTGGCAATTAGTAAACTGTGATGTTATAGATTCGCCATTCTTTGAACATAAGCGACTGCTTATTTATGGAAAGGTAATAACGTGGACCAATGAGAAAATCGCTCAAAGCCATACTACTCTCTTAATGACGATAAGTTTTTCTATCGGCGTGCGAGAAAAAAAGGTGAAGAATGACAGCTTTGATGGACAATTAATAAGATGTGTGCCTGTTGTTCAAATGAATAACATCTTCTGTAGCCTTTGTGTCTCCTTCACTCGTTATGCTACTAAAGACGAGCTGAGAAAGAAGTGAACAGTATTCTTTATAAAAATGATTTAGATTGTAATGTTCCTGATAAATATCTCTTCTTATTACATTAACGGAAAGGCAATTTCTGTTTCAACGATGACAAAATTCTCACGTCTAATCTGGTCATATACAAAAAGCATAATTTATTTTAGAATGTGTTCGATACCGATGGCGATGGGTCACATGGAGTTGTGGAGCAGGCAGGGTTAGGGTTGGAATAACAAGGAGATTTCTGGAAAGAAATTCATTATCAAAACAACGCAAATAATTCATTTCTAAATAAAGCAAAAAACCCGAAGAGAGGGTTTGCCTGGTGCATTCCAACTTTTGTATATGCCCAGCTTTATTTTATTTATTTATTTGTGCGACTGAAAAACTCGATTTTGCCTCAAGCTGCAAACAAAACTGCTTGTATTTTTGCTGTTATAATAATAATAATGATAATGAGAGACGACGAGCTGATTAAATCACGCATTTTATTCAGTATAATGCAACGCCGTCGGGTCTTTTGAGAAGCAAGTTTCAATGAAAAATGTGTTACCAATTTAACTGATAAAAGTATCCGAAGTTCAGAAAGTTTATCTCAGGTGCCACCGTTTCAATATTTCAATTAGACCAATTTTTATCGATTTCATTTGATCTTTCAACCGACATTATTTTTGCACCAACCTAATAATAATAATAATAATAATGATAATAATAATAATGTGTTTTATTGATGAAATAATATGGACTCCAGTCTATATCAAGTTCAGTAAGACACATTTCTCAGTTGCCTAAATACCTATATAGGTGCTGACGCATTTTGCGTTACTGACGTTAAGCAGGAATAGTTAGGAAGCTCCTTGGCCTGGTGTCGAGAGATTTGTTTTTTTGTTTTTGTTTTTGTTTTTTTTTTGTTTGTTTTTTTTTTTGTAAATTTTGAAGATGAGGCAGCAAAGGTAACTTGATGTCTCATCTAGATACTTGAAAATACACTCAACTAGAAATCGTCTGAGCGGGTTATCGGACCAGTAAGTATTTTTAACTGCAAGGGTATCCGCGGCTTTTATCAAAATGTGTAGCGATATCTCGCACTGAAGTCAACACCAAGCAGCGACAGTCTGTTTCATAGTTGAATGCAATATTCACACCTAAAGATTGCGTTCAAGCATAAAAAAGACTGCCACCGCTTGCTGTTAATCTCAATGTCGACTTTTATATTTACATGCAGTGCGCTCTATCTCGGATATTGGGCACTTTTACTCATGGATATAGGATATCTTAAAACTATATTTTCATCATTATATATATATATATATATATATATATATATATATATATATATATATATATATATATATACAAATAAAGACAAAGAACAGACAGATTAAGAATCCACAGTTCTTAGCATTTACTCTGATTTTTTCACATTCTGATCTGTATAACGCATCTATATCATTTTTTCTCGTGGCTACATTCATGGTTCTCCATCATTTCTAGTTGGGTAACAGTATTTCAAATCACGAATCAAATAGAAAGATATCCTTGTTTATTTTATAAAATTTGAAATCATCTATATAATCATTAATACTCCCATCCATGCATCCCTCCCTCCCTCTCTCTCTCTCTCTCTCTCTCTCTCTCTCTCTCTCTCTCTCTCTCTCTCTCTCTCAATCTATCTATCTATCCGTCTCTCGACTTAGTCTATTCTTGCTGCGACTATGGTAATCATCCGATCTGATTCACACAAATGACCCAAAACATAAACCAACATTTTACTCATTGTTTTCTTTATTCATTCTCTGAATATAGTAAAGCCTTTGCCAACCCCTGTCATGCCAAGTAAGGCATTTTCATATAATAAATAGTATCTCCTTTCATCTTATTTTTATTCTTCCCCAAAATTACTCAATGACAAAACAGCAAATTGAATTTATTATTTTCAACAAATGAAATATTTTCATGGACAGCATTATTATTATTATTATTATTATTATTATTATTATTATTATTATTATTATATGGTTTCTTTTCGTTGTAGAAGAAAAGAAAGGCTTGTCTGATTCCGATGGATTCTATGCGCAGTAATCTATACATTCTAGATATGACTTGCTGAACTATATATTTGCATGAATGGATAGACGAACTGACACACACCTGATTTATATTGAAAAATACAACATAAATACGAGGAATATAAAGGAATATAGAAGATTCTTTTAAAATCCGCCATACACAACTCAGAATTAGGGAAGCATTGCTTATTGGATATTATTCGATCGCTATGAATCTTACACTATTTAGCAGTGGAGATGGTGTGTTAAAAGTTTTGTAAAAGTAGAATTCATGCCCAAGTCAACTGTGCATGTATATAACACGTGACTGTCAATATCGTACAACTCCCACCAAAAAGCACACTCCACACAGAAAAACTATTTAGAAACTGCAGACAGAAATTTACCATCCAAAAACACAAGAGAATTATCCGAAAGCGCTTGGAACAATTATAACTATGGACAATTCCTGTATTTTTTAACCACTTTGTCGACCGTTTTCAATGAAACATGACTGAAAAAAGGTTGCTGCCCCCCCACACACACATATATACACACATATATATATATATATATATATATATATATATATATATATATATATATATAGAGAGAGAGAGAGAGAGAGAGATAGATATAGATAATATTAGTGGTCAATATATATATATATATATATATATATATATATATATATATATATATACATACACATACATACACACTTGGTTGAGCCTTTTTATTATATATATATATATATATATATATATATATATATATATATATATATATATATATATATATAATGATCTCTCTCGTCGATTTGGACGTATAAGGATCCGACAATATCATTCAGTTTTTGTTTGTGTCGTATGTCAAACTTAAGTCCCGCTAGTGACTTACATAAAAGTCCACATATTGTGCAACAACGAGTATCGGGAAAGCATCCTCTTGGGAGTCGATTCCACAGAGCAATGGTTCGCAGGAAGAAGCTATTCGTGTGGAACTTACTTGATGTTTACTATATTACATCATGATGTCATTTAATGTTAAACATTATCAAAATTATATAGGTAAATATAGAGAGATATAAGGTGTAAAATAGAATTTGATGCATAAAGACCTGATGCTAATCTGTGATTTCAAAGGGGACAAAAGTCGTTTTCGTAATTAACATTCTTTAATTCAGCTTTGAATTCATGTATTACTTTTTAAAGTTTTATCTTTGTGGTGCAGTATCTAATTACGAAGAAATAAGACGCCTTCAACCTCTTCTCTACACACGCACGCTTCAGAACCTGCAGATGTGGATTTCCGCCTCCCCTACCTCTCCCTTCTCCTCGTAGTAGTCGTCGTCGTAGTAGTAATAGTAATAGTAGTGAAAGTTGTTTACTCAGAGCAAAGCAGTTGTGTCACCTTGGATGAGAAGTTAAAAATCTGAATGCAATTTGAACATGGATTCTCGTATCGACCGCCATTTTGTCAATAGACGACGTGTAAACAAGCGGTCAGTTCAGATCAGTTGAAAAATGCGTTCTTGAAAGAAAATTCGTCACTGCAACTATTGAGGAACAAGGGGTAGTAGTAAAGAATTGATGACGCCACCTTTGACCTCCCCCCTCCACCTCTCTCTCTCTCTCTCTCTCTCTCTCTCCCTCTGCGGGTCAAACGAACAAACTGTACATTCGCCCTTCATTTCGCCATTTCATGACAGTGAATATCCAATGCCAAAAAGTAAAGATATGAAAGATTATTCTGAATTTTAAACCCTAACCCTAAAACTAACCCTAACCCTCCATGATTTCCACATAATTCGTTATGCTTTTAACCAAATCAAAACCTGCTTTCATATATGAAATTTAACGTCCCTATTTTTTTCTTACTTTTTTTTTTTTTTTTTTTTTTTTTTTTTTTATCATTTCAGTTTTCACCATGACTCTGACCACAAAATAAAGTTGAAGACTTATAAAAGAACTATATTCAAAATCAGTTGTTCATCTAATTAGTGGGAGACTCACTGGTTATTTGGCTGTTGCAATTTGGTTCTAGAAGATGTTGACTAAACAGTTGCAGAAAAGCTCGAACAAATATGTTCGAAAGAATTCCTTATATTTTGACAAATTGTCTATTTTTTCCCTACAAAGATTCAATCAAATATTCATGATTTTGGTTGGTTTTTCATGGTAAGAATTTTCAAATAAAATTCAAAGAAATATTTCTTTTGGCGTAAGTTGCATTAATACATACATACGTACGTGCACACATATAAAAATGGTATATATATATATATATATATATATATATATATATATATATATATATATATATATATATATATATAGCGAGAGAAAGCGACATAAGGAGGATAAGGCTTTGTAACAGGCTAGTCTAGAATATAATTACTATTGTTTAGAGAGATTTTCCCTTATTTATCACACACACACACACATATATATATATATATATATATATATATATATATATATATATATATATATATATATATATGAGAACAGTTATAGAAAACTTGATGACCTCACACTCTTAGATTGAGAAATTAACAGTTACCTGCTATATGTGCGCTTTCCCTCTCTTTCTGTGTGTGTGTGTGTGTGTGTGTGTGTGTGTGTGCTTCTTTCTACATGTATTTTTATATACCTCTGATGCGTTCACAATCAGCACTAAATTTCTCTATCAAGCTTTAGTTAAGAACGGCAAAACTCGGGCTCACAAGCGTCCGGAAGGGTTTGACATGATGGTCTTCTACACAAGCTCAAGGGCTACGGTGTCTCTAGACGAATATTTTGTCCAATCCAATCGTTCTTAACAAATCGTGTAATGAAGATCGTGTTGACTTCTAGTTCATTTCATATCATTTCAGGGCTCCCCCCACCCCGCCCAGCAAAGTCACTATTCTCGGACCTACGCTATTTCTGATCTTCATCAACGACTTCTCCGGTGTCATCAGTTCCCAGCTACGAATATATGCAGATGAAAAAGATGAAAATTATTTACTCCTGTTTTAGTAGCAAGTCCGACAAAGTAGAACTGCCACCTGCTCTGGAAAAGGACCTCTAATCAGTTGTTAACTGGGGCAAGGAATGGCTTGTAAATTTTAACGCCATCAAAACAATACTACTTTCATTTAATCACCACAGAGAACCTTTTCTGCATGGCTGATGCTAACCTCCTTGGCGCCGTCTCGGACTCACGTTTTCCACTGACATGACATGGAGTGGTTTTATTGAATCAATTCTATGTCTACCGCCTGGAAAGTTGCTCGCTATGTCGTGCCAGACAATTCTTCTCATTAGAATTCATCTTGCACGTTTATAAATATACCATTCTTCCGTGTATTGAATACTGAAGCCATATTTGGTCTGTTGCTCTTACTATGTATCCTGATATTCTTGGGAAAATTCAAAGAAGGGTTCGTAATATAATCGATCCCGACCTGGCATCTCGACTTCAGTCACTTTCTCACCGACGTGACGTGGTTTCCTTGTCTTTTTTGCAAATATTTTCATGGCAACTATTCTCATGAGCTGTTCTTCTTAGTGCCTCGACTGCATGAATTTAAGTGTGTTACTGGATTGGCAGTTAGGTCTCACAATTTTACTGTTAAACTAAGATGCAACCGTAAGTTCTGTTGTAGTCATTTTTATTTCTCGCACTTCTGCCACCTGCAATCTTCAAAAATTTAAATGCAACGTCAGTCCCTATCTTCTGTCTTCCTGAATTCTGTCCCCTAATAGTTATTTTTCCTCTCTTCTCCTCAATAAAGTTTCATCTCTTTCACTGCCTGTAACCCCCTACCGCCAAGTCCTATTGGGAGGAAATGATTAAAAAAAAGTGAATAAAAAGTGGCCCACATTTTCTGTTTTTACGGCTGTCAGTTTATTGTCTTTTTGTCGTTTGTATTGTAATGGACAAGAAGGTATAAACCAAGGAAAGACACGTTTATTTAAACATCAATTCTGAGAAATGTTAAATATTAAAGAACCGTATCACGTAGCTCTACTTGCGATGTTCAAAGTGCCCTTCCTCAGGATCAAGGCAGAATTACAGCTAAACAAACACAGAATGACACACACGCACGCAAAGTTCGACATCAATGTTCTCACATTTTGCAGTGATTTGAACCTTCAATTTCTATGTGGTACAAGACTTTTCATAAGCCATCAAAAAGAAATTTGAAGGTGTCAGGTTTCCGGGTGTGGACTTCAATGTCCACTTCTATATTGAAATACGCTCTATCCCTTATATTGAGCACTTTAATCTTATGTCATTTTATACATACATATATATATATATATATATATATATATATATATATATATATATATATATATATATATATATATATATACATTCGTCTCTCTCTCATATAAATATATATATATATTTATGTCATTTTATATGTATATATAAATACATTCGTTTCTCTCTCTCATATATATATATATATATATATATATATATATATATATATATATATATGCCATTTTTTTCGTCTTCCAAATTAATACTGTTGCAATAGAATTTTGTTGCAATAATAACATTTGGACGTAAGCAGGCTTGATGGTCTCCGAACGAATCGCTTTCAATTTTTTAAGATCGTTAAACAACTGCTAAACAACTACTAACTGGTCACTAAAGACGTTTAGTGCAATTTTCGTGCTCTCGTTCCAGACACGACTGAATTTAAATGAAGACAACGTTTATATACAATCAAGCTCAAGGATTGAAAGATACTTATTTTATTTTGTCAATATTCGAGAAATATTACCGATATTTTTTCTATTATTATGCTTTAAGTCGACATGAATATTTATAAGATTGTTTACATACACAAACGTTTAAATATATTTTTCTGTATGTTTGCTTTTTAATTATTATTTATTTTTCTCCGTCATTCATCTTTACAGATTTTTCTCTATGATCATTCACCAAGAGAAATGTAACTTACAATTAATGGCTTGGTAAGAGAGCTATACATTTCTGAATACTCCAGCACAATTTAGATAGATCATACAGTGACATGTACATGGGAATTTTATGAAGGATAGACAAAGCAATAATGACTTGCGAGGAAATCCTACAATCATAATGATGAATGATTTCATATTCTGAAAACTGACTACATATATATATATATATATATATATATATATATAAGCCCTACCCACATATATAAATATATAAATCAAGCCCATCCACATTTCTCACCATAACAAGACAGACATGCTTGCAGAGGTGTTGACGTCTCACACATATACACACACTTACACAAATACATACACATACACACATCACGTACACTCCCCAAAACCTAAAAGATATGATACACTTAACACATGCATCACATGGCAGCAACCAATAAAACTGTCAAAATAACCAAGGCGGGAATTCTGAGATTCAGCAATCTTCCAGCTTCTATTTTCAAAACAACTTGAACAATGCTGTTTAACAAATACAAAGACTGACCAAAATTAACGATAAAAAACAAATGAAAACTACAGATAAAGTTCAGAGATCTTCAGAGACAGTCATTCACTCCTGTAGTCCACTGCTACTAACAAGCAGAGATTTTTCTCCTGATGATGGCCATGTTGGCCGAAGTTAGCCGAGGAACTTAATTGAAATAATAAAACAAAAACATATTAAAATACAACCCAGTGTGTCTGAAAAATTTTTAATATTTTTTATTGTTCAAAACATAGATAGATAGATAGATAGATAGATAGATAGATAGATAGATAGATAGATAGATAGATAGATAGATATGGGATGAAGAAACCCGTCTTGGTGACAGTAGATTCCACCTTGTCAAATTTTCAAATTCTTTTAAATTTACGATATGCCTCGTTTATAGGTCAGCACCATTGTTTTCTATAATTGAGTAACAAAATACATTTATAAACTTGATTATATTTCTATCATGAAAGCCACACGATGTTTCCTTAACCTGGAGGTCATTGAACCTGACAGGGAATTTCACACGTGAAATATTTATAGTTTAAGATGACATCAGTTTCCACTGAAACACGAAAAACTTCCATCAAATGTATTTTCTATTTATTCAAGTCATTAACGAAAGACTATTATTGTAAAATGTGTGAATTTCATTTGAAATGAAAACCAGCCCGGAAATACTTGCCGTAACACCTTCAGAATTATTGTATATAAGTTTAGTCTTAAAAACTCGACTTGTACACATGTATATGCAATAATTATTTTTCCAATTCATGTTTTAAAAATGTGTAAATAGCCACTAGACGATTTTTCTAAATAATTTTGAATCATCTGATCAGAAGTTATTGATTTTGATAAAATGTGTTTTTAAAAGATTCAAAACATTCTCATTATTTCTCTATCCTTCATCGTTCTACTTTTCTACAGAAATGAATCCGACAAGAAGTTCAATAGATGAAGTAGGCATTCAAAAAAGAGGCGAAGGACAATAATGGGAAGAGAAAAGGGGAGAGAATTCGGAGAATACTGCAGCTGCGCAGTCGACACAAAAGAAATAATATTTTCGGCCATTGTTATACAAACAATGCCAACGGCTAGAAGGACATTTCAGAAGAAACAATATGGAACGATCTCTACTGGAAGAACAAAAAATTGTTTAATGTTTGTTATGTTCATGTTTAAACATAGTGACTATTGTGTTTTATTTGCTGAAATATTTGCGGTTTGTTTGTAAAAGGAATTGCCAGTGTTTAAATATACAAATCAATATCATTTATTTTAAACCCGAAAGATAAAATATGATCAATTATTTTGTAAAGATTTCCCACTGTCAATCATCTATGGATGTTAGATAATGCGAATAGAATGAACAATTTTAAAATAAACTCTATAATAAATTATAATATTCTTTACTGTTATATACCATCATAAGAAGAACTGTAATATTAATTTAATAACAATTTAATAATATACAAATTATAAGAAATGTATTAGAATATAATCAAATATCGAGAAATCGACAAGCAAAACGAAATCGACGAGCCGAGTTCGAATTTCGGGTGGGTCTGTTCAATTTTATTATTCCACTGTAAATGCAAATAACCCGTCGTTCCTTGCACTTCTTATGGAGAATTGTGGAAAGAAACCGTTCTACCAGTGATCTATTTATTTCCAGCCTTGATAGTAGTTATTCTGGAAATGAATGCGAGGTGACGTCACAGTGTTCCTAGATCCTAGATCCTTGTTATTATTGCATATATTTAAAAATCTATAATTATGTATATTAAGTAAAAGGTTTTATTGGTTTTTGTCTTTTGTCTCATCTTTACCTTATCTCAGCGCAATGCAGTTAAAAAGACTCTTTAGCGACAACACTTAACTTTCTGCAGCATCGTTTATTTGAACAACCGACGACGATCCATTGATATTAAAGAATGCGCAGGTATTGTAATGGTTATCGTCGCTGAAAATTGAATCGACGTACTGAGTTCAAATCCTGACCGAGCCAGTTACGTTCAAAACAGAATTCAAATTTAGAGACAAATATTTTTGCATTGTTATATTACAGATTTAAAGCAATTTTTAGGCTTCAGTGAAGTAAAAATATACATTTTAATTTTAAAGATACAGTCTTTCGGAAAAATCAAGATGTTTATTCTAGCCATTTTTAATGGTATCCACGTTATGGATAGTACTTTAGATTCGACACACACAAGGTCAAGCGATGTGAGAATCTTGGAGATTTCCTACATCGAAAATAATTTTACAGAAACTTTTTGCTTGATCTCCGCGACTAGACATGATCCCTTCAATTTGTGCTGATATCTCACACTTTCTTTTGTTGTGCCATTTTTCTACTGTTTGAGTGGGTATTTTTCAGAAGCGAAGAATCCTTCCTTAAATGCGTTTAAGGTTTCAGACATTACAGTATTCCCTCTCAATCAGATAGCTTTTCAAAGATCGTAAAATTTCCCATTTGAAGTAATATCAAACGTCAGACATCGTATTCGGCTAAAACCAAAATAAAAAGCAATGCGGTGTATGTTGAGTTGCAAATGTATATCGGGTGATGACGTCATTTACTAATCAATAGCAAAACGTCTGGCTAATTAAATGCGCAGTGATGGCATTATTAGGTCTAATTAAAAAAGTATAACAAGCAATGATTGACGCTGCTGCGCATCAGCCGTGTAGGAAGATTTGGCGCCATGACGGATTTTGACCGGAAGGCCCGAAGAAGAGAAACAGCTAGGCATACCGACGTTTTACATGAGGAAATGAATGCGCCATTTTGTGGAGAGAGAAAATGCTGAGAAAAAAAAAGAAGATAAATTTGCTTTACAGAAAATTTTAATTGAAATAGAACAGCACCTTGTTTAGTGTTTTGTAAAATTCAAAGTTTTACCTGATTACTTGATAATGTTGCTTACAAAATGTTATTTTAATCTTTGTGGATTTTGTATAACAGAGAATTCTGTAAGGCTTCTTTCGATATAGTCCTAAGTATTTTTATGGCATCAACGTTCAAGTATTTTAATAGCAAATTATGATTAGGGCAACAGTTTGAAAAACAGACGTACTTAATTTTATACGAAGTAAGTGCTCAACACTTGTGAACTTGTGCCAGACTAATCTAAGCGTATTTTAAGTACCATTATGATTACTGTTTTACTTACACTGAAGACAAGTAAACTGTTACCTTTTTTTTTAGGATCAGATAATTTAGGCAAAGCCTAGAAATGTTTAACAAATTCTCTAATTTGAATTTTATTTTATACTTAAAATATAACCCCAACGAGAGTTTAAAAAATGAGTTATTTTTCGTAAGTTGCGTTAAAAAAATCTAGAACTTCATTCATATTTCAAATCTGCTTAACTTTTGGACTAATCTCAGCCTCAAAATAGGGCAATATTCTTTATTTTAGAATATTACATCAATCGCCTGATGAAATGATTTGATACGCATCGAAACACGACTGAAATTGTGTAACGATTTTGACATGTTTTCGTTGTAATATCTTCAGGTCATGTGTTGTTTTGGCTCGTCTATTTATATATACTGTTCAATAGTGCATTATGGGTAGTGAAGTCTATCGTATTATCCTAACGGTTATTGGGTCGGCGTTAACTGTTATGTTGCTGATTATTCTAGAGGCCATTGAGTAGGAATCATTTTCGATCCAAAAGCTTAAATCTGAAACTCTACTACAAAAGAAAAATAAAATTCCCTGGGACTTTGAAACTGAAACGAATTATCTAACGACATCAATCATCAGCAAAAAAAATATCTGAAATATAGTGGATGTTGTTGTCACGAAAAAAATAAAATTGAAGAAGGCATTGCATGTTCACTGTTGCCACCAGTGATGACCAATATATACATGGAATACATCTAGGAAAGGGCTTTAGGAACGACACCACTAAAGCCAACGGTATGGCTGAGATACATAAATGACACCTTTATACTCTGGCCACACCAGGAAACTGTAAAAATACCATATGAATTTAATAAGGACTTTGATCCGGTTCACAATAGAAGAAAAAGGTAATAATCAACTCGTCTTTCTGGGTGTAGTGATGACACTCGCACATAGAATGGGTTCGTATACCACAATCCAAACTTCACCAAACAAAACTTTCAATTCCCATCACCCATACTGTGAGAAGAAAGGGACAGTTCAATGCCTACAACACAGGACAAAATCATTAGTGATGACCTAGACGCATAACAACAAGAAATGATCAGTATGAAATGTACCCTTTAGAATAACAACTACCCAACAAACATAACATCAGCATCTGCAGGTGGGAATAGAAGGGACAAGGAGGATGAGCATAAAAAAGCAAATGTCTGTTTACCTTACGTCAAGGAATTATCGGAAAAGGTTTAGAAGATCTGTGGGTCATACAACATCAGGACAATACTCAGATGCTGTCCCACTCGACTGAAAAAAATCACTGCCGAGTAAAGCATAATTCGGGGGAGAATATAATCAAGAATTGCGTGTACTTGATTCCTTACACTTGTGAAAGAAAATATAAAGGTGAAATGTAAGGCTGGAGGAACATCTAAAAACCGTAGTGTAAGGTGAGAATGAAATCGGACATGGCTGATCATGTATGGAGAGAATGTGGTAGTCATTAACCCCATGCTAAATAAACTGAAAATACTGGACAAGTATTTCACTGTAGAGTTAGACGCCTGGGAGAATCACCGCATATGCTAGATGAGGGACTCCTTAGTAGTCCTAGCACAGAAATAAATGCAATATGAAAACCGCTAAGAAAGAAAGAAAGAAAGAAAGAAAGAAAGAAAGAAAGAAATACAAATGACATCAAAATTTCAACGGTAGAAGCAGCAGAGTTAAGATATGAAAGGTAGCAGTAACAGCAGTTAAAACATGACAAGCAGCAGCAGTTGTAGCAGCACTAATCAGCAGGTAGATTAGCCTTAAGGTTCCACGTTCGCTACAAGACAATAGCCTCATTGGTTTAAAAGGTTGGTCAGTTGGTAATAGTGTGATCAAACTCATAAATAATTACATCGGTCACACTACTACATGAATATCAAGACGACTTAATTTACACCTATCCGACAACAGCTTCATTAGAACTCATTTAAACACACACAAACACCTAGCAGACTCCATCCGAAACAGTAGAAATGCAAACATAATAACCTCATCCACATATAACAAAGATAAAATATTAATGAGAGCCTTAATAATAAAAAAGAAAAAGCCAACATTCAATAATATCGACTATAAACATGGCCACAATTTGCTGTGTACAAAAAATAAAATTTCCCTGTAACTCTAGCTACATACATACAACCCATATATCCAGTTAATAAAAAATCCAAAACAAATCATCCTTGATAATGTCTTAAGGCATAGCGAAAAGCGCTCGAAATTACAGAACCTTTGGACAGTTTCTACACACTCTCTGTATCCAGAAAAGAAAACACTTGTTCGAACACAAGAAAATTTAAATAAGAAGCTTAATCGCAGTACCTTGTCTGTCGTCTTAATGAAACATTTATAAAAGAGGGGTTGCTGCCCAAGTACACAATATATATATATATATATATATATATATATACGGCAAGGTTTAGTTGAAGACTATATATATATATATATATATATATATATATATATATATTTACGGCAAGGTTTAGTTGAAGACTAACGAAAGTTCTTTGAGCTTTTTTATTTTTTATTTTTTTTTTTATTTCTTCATAGTTCGGACCATTTTTCAGGTTTCCAGGGAGAATTTGAACATAAATTGTCGAATGTCTTTTAATCACTTTCGACTTTCATTAGTTATTATCATGTTCACGTGTCACTTTGTTATGTCATGTCAGTTCTTTTTCTTAAACACGTGATTGATATGATACCCACCGAGGCATGAAGAGGCGACACTCGAAAACTATTGAACACAACTGATACACATAAACACGCTCCTATGAAAAAAAAGAAGGTGGCTTATGAAACCTAAAAGCAGTCCGAAAATATGGGTAAGTGAGGTTCAAATTCACTCAGAGACCAGAAAAATGGCACAAACCCGAGAAAAATACATACAAAAATACCTTAAACAAAAAACTTTCGTTGGTTCCAATTAAACTTGCATAAATTAAAAAATGCTGTGCAAATTATCCTCATTCCCTTTGTATTCTATTAGTAAGAATAAAGTTCCACTCATTTTCTTCGCGAGAACTGCGACTTTGTGGTACAGACTCTTAAAAGGTTGCCTTCTCGATAACTATAAACTTATTTTTTCAAGTCTAGGGTCAACTCTTATGTATCCTACATATCCTCCTAATCTGCACTACTCTACTCTTACACCCACACACTTCATTCAGTAGCCCTCTACTTTGAATGACTCTTAAGCCTTGTATTAGATAACATTTAGTAAAAAAGATACGCCCAGTCCTATATATAAAATAAAGTGTATGTGTGTTTGTGCGTGTGTGTGTTTCCAAGAAACTACACTGCTACCACTGGTCCGATTTCAATTATTCATAGCTCATTCAAAAGCCCTAAAAAAAGTTAAGCGCAGGGAACGATTTTCGTTGAACTCATATTCAGGATTGCTAGATTAAAAAAATATATTAATATATTATACTAGCCATTATCGTTGCTTTCATGGTTCAAGAGGAGTAACACTTATTTTCTTTTTGTATCCCAAATCGCAGCTAGCTTAAAATTTTAATTAATCGCTGCATTTAAGAATTGAATTAAAGTTTATGCTTATATTTTAAGGGTTCAACGTAGATCCTTATTTTCCGTACAGGCAATTATTTTTAATTTATGGGTGACAGAACAGAGGACAATTTATGAGATAAAATTAATATAGTGTAAAGATGGGAAACTAGAAATTTGAATTAGTTATACATTCAACATTTGAAGAGTTAGAGAAACATAATAGCTAATTAAGTAAAACCTATATTATGGAATCTATATGAATAAATGCAATTGAAATTACAGCACATTCTCCCACGAATTCTGAAATTTAAAAAAAATACCAGCGCTACTTTATAGTAATTTACACACACACACACACACACACACACACACACACACACATATATATATATATATATATATATATATTGGAGTTTGGAAACAAATTTCGACCTATAGATAAAACATAAAAAAGATCAAAATCTAAAAGGGAAAGAAAATCAGATTCGCCATCAGTGGTGAACCCATGGCCAAACCTTCTTCCTATTGGTATATGATAGACTCTCGTTAGATGAATTTTTTCGGTACACGGAACGCCAACATTTCCATCAGACAAATTGAAATAGCGATCCTAAATTTAGTAACACCATTTTATAATTACAGATTTGGGGCTTTACGACAGTCTGCAAAATTTGCTGCCAACATGCCGTATGGCAATTCGAATAAAATATCTTCATTGATTAATTTTCATCCGAACGTGCAATTTTCCAAAAAAGAACCCTTGGCAATATTTTAGTAAGCATTTGAGTAATCAGATAACAAAACACAAAGCAGTTAGCATTTTGGAAAGTTTTTTCACCCAAAATAATATAATTTAAAAGATCTGTATCTAGTAGAACAATTCTAACTTCAAAACGGTATGTAGCCCTGCCAAAACACATATTAAAAAACTAAGTAAAGGCTTGTGAGTTCATAATAAATCTATGATCTCAATAAAGGTCGGCCTCCGTCCTTTTCCTATAGATGAATATATATATATTTTCTCTCTGGCTACCTTGCTTTGAATGTATATTGTTTTGAAGTTATTTTTAAAAGTTTGACGCTATAAACGAACAATTCATTTCTGCAACTGACTCATGTTAATTTATCAGGAAAGTTCTCTTTCGGACTGCGTAAAAGTTACAGGGGCATCACAGTTTTGACAATGTAAAGACAACGTGTGGTCCCAACAGAGCGAGTTCACAAACAACCGAGAAGA
Organism: Acanthosepion lycidas; assembly: GCA_963932145.1. Lineage (NCBI taxonomy): Eukaryota > Metazoa > Mollusca > Cephalopoda > Sepiida > Sepiidae > Acanthosepion > Acanthosepion lycidas. Next base: position 159,211,978 of record OZ010571.1, read on the forward strand.
ATCATTATCGACCGATTAGCAGACTACCACATCGGAAGACATCGGGAGACATCGGAAGGCATGAATATTATTCAACCATTCCTTTTGCGTCAGATGTTATAATGGCATATTGAGATTTTTCAACGCGGCTTCAAAATGCTGCTCACAAAATTCAGAAAATGGAAAGAAATTTATATCAGATCGTACTATCAAAAATGGGTTTAAGCATTTTTAAGACTTGTTTCTTTTCATTTGAAATAAATCTCAAACGTGGACGACCATAGGTTAGGCAGTAGGAATTGCGTTGCAACTGTGATGGCAACGATGTGGATGATAAACTACGTCCGGGCCGATCAAAGATGGACGGCGCATACAATCTTCCAACTTTCTAACGAAGCTCTTTTAACTGTATTAGTTTCTATGGAAATATACCGGAGGCATGACTGTCAGAACATCTGTTCTGTATATATATATATATATATATATATATATATATATATATATATATATATATATATATATATATATATCAGAAGATATAAAGGAAGTAGTACAATTTTATTATTCTTTGCTAATAAAATGTCAATTAACTGTGCTCGCCTTTCCGTTTCAGATTGAGTGGAAAGTTCATTAAAATGTCAAAAATCTCGTTTCATTTTTCTTCTTTTGAAATCAATGCCATGATGAAATAATTTTTTTAATAAAAGTCGACCTTTGCATCAAAGTTTTCCTTTGTTTTGTTTTTTAAATCCTTTTATCCCATTCCTTTCTTTCGAATGAACATTCAATTGACACACTTGGCGGTTGCAAACGGCTTGAATTCAGAATTAATGCCAATCACTGGAAAATAAAGACAAAAATTTCTTACCATTTTCTGTATTGTGACTTCGTTTTGTAATATTTTTCTTCTTTTCTTGTTATACATTTCAAAAACATTTACTTTGACTCTCTCTCTCTCTCTCTCCTTTATTTTATTTTATGACTCTCTCCCCTTTTACTTTTCATTGTTTCTCTACTTCAATTTGACTTTCTTTTTTCTATGAGATTTACAGTCATCTCATCTTTATTTCTTTTACATTTTTTCGGTGATTTGTCAACTTTTGTTTTATTGACATTTTCCTTATATTGACAAAATTCAGTTTTTTTTTTAATCATTTCACCACAAGCAAGGGAATAGAACCACCATGATGCAAGAGGTTACTGACTGTGAGAGAATATAAAAAAAACGTTATTAAGGAGAGAGAAAAATAAGAAGAATTAAGAAGACAGAAGATAACGATTGACATTGCATTTACATTTTTGAAGATGAAAGTTGACTGGGAAACAAGAAGCCGAAAGTGAATTCCACAAGCAAGAAGAAATTGTTAGCATAGAAATTACGGTTGAATCTAGCCATTTCAAATGTATCCTTTTTTTCATTTGGTTTATCCTCGTTTATTTCATTTCGTCTTTCTTTCATTTCTTTTGTTTTCCTTCTTTTCTCAAATGATTTCAATATTTTTCTTTTTCCCTTAAATTTTTTGTATTTTTCTAGGGTTTGCTTTTTCTAGGGTTTGCTTTCATTTTCATTCACTCCTTTTTCATCCTCTCTCTCTCTCTCTCTCTCTCTCTCTCTCTCTCTCTCTCTCTTTTCTTTCTTTCTATGATGGCCTCATCTCATGGCAAACATTTACCATTTTTATTGTTTTTTTCTCTTTTTTTGAATTTTTTATTTCTCTCTTGCTTTACTTTATCGTTTTCTGTTCGGTCTATTTTTTTTTTACCTCAACACAATTTTGGTTTGATTTGGTTTGATTTGGTTTGGTTTGGTTTGGTTTACGGTATATCTACCTCAATGGGTTAATATAATGCCGACAAGATTTTTATTGCTGATATTTTTTTTTCTTCAAAAATGTATTGCTAATAATAATTTTTCCACAATGCATTGCTGGTAAACTTTTTTTTAAAAATGTGTTGTCGTTAATAATTTTTTCTTCAAAAATTTATTGCTGGTAATTTTTTTATAAAAATGTATTGCTGATATTAAAACCTATTTTTACACTTTGATAGTGTCTTGACCCCAGTTTGAGGGTTAACTATTTACCCATAGCTGGAATCCTAATAGGTTCTACCACCCCAGGTCAGGGTCGACCTGGGAACACCAGCAATTAAGAGGTGGTTCAACGCTCCTCAAAGCCTCCTGACCAGAGGCCTTGTTGTTGGGCGTAGTTTATTGTATAACCAAGGACGGCCCAATTTTATTCCTTCTTTTAAATTTCAAGAGAATCATATTTTGTTTTCTTTTAAATCAGACGAAATGCTATTCATTGTTTGCTTTGCGTTAACAGCTTTTAGCTTTTAATGTTTATGTTTCAATAAAACTTTAAGTCTTGTTCGCATTTGTCTGTAAGCGGCAGAGATCAAAATCAGCTGAAATTTTTCTTTACATTTATTTCTACTGTTTGTTGTCCGCAAAAGAATGTCTCCGACCATGTAACTAACCTAACCACTAGTTGTACGAATACATTGACTTACAGGGAATAAATATTGGGACGTTTACAGCTTCCTCGTTTTGGTTTAAATTCATAAACTTAGAAAGGGAAACATGATTAATTTTTAGACTTTGCTTTTTGCATTTTGCGCTGGTTTTATTGCCCCAGAGATGTTTGTGCAGTCTACCAAAAACTTGTTTTATCTTTACGAGTATATTGTTTCAATCTTTATTCAGCCTGAGGTTGGATTACACCAAGCAACCTCGTTCTGGAAATGGAAGACATACGATTAGGTAGAAATTAATACATGAAGCGTAGTACCCGTGCTAAAAAAAATCAGTGGATTTTGTTAAACAGAATGTTATATGCCGAAGATGTACCTCTGTATGAGGGATGAGTTCCCATCCCCGTGAAGTTATCTGTCCAGTTCCTTTGTTAGACTTGTGTTAGTCCGGAACTGTTTCAAGTTCAAAAGGTTATCTTTTGTAGGTGAGTGAATCTACAATTTGTCTGTATAATCCATCTTCTCTGCCGTCTATTTCGATATCATGTGGAAAATACTAAACGTGAACAGGGTTTTTTTCTGCTGGTTGTCATCCATGGTAAACGTTTTAAGATCAATATAGAATAAGTGATTCAGTTTCCCATTCTGTGACTTGTATCCGTAGCTATTGTTGTCCAGTAGGCAGCTGAGTGGCGTTTATGCAAGGGTAGTGGTAACAATGGACCTCCCACTTTTGCAGTTGATTGGTCTCGAAGTTAATGACTCGTTTGTATGGTTTAGGTTTAGTGTGATCTTCAAACTTTTCATGCTCTCCATTATGAATTTGATGTATATTTTAAGGATCTTCTCTATCCATGAGTGTGGTACACTGTGGAACGCTTTTCTGTAGTCTATCCAGGCTATCGATAACTTTATTTTCCTTATTTTCACCTCTTCCAATATTGTTTTAATGGTAATTTTATTGATCCTTGCATCCGTAATTTCCTCTTTTACATCCCTTCTCTTCTTCTGGGAGCAAATCGTATTTCTCAAGCTTATGATAGTAGTGAGGATCTTGTACATTGTTGGTAGACAGGTGATGGGCCTATAGTTCTTCGGGTTCTGCGTCTTTTATGTTTTGGGGAGTAGGTATGTTACTCCCCAGCATGAGCTATATGGAGCATTTTCTGGTTTTATGATTATATAATTGTATGCCCGTGCGAGATTTTGGTGGGTGCTAGAGAGGTTTTTCATCCAAAAAAATGGTTATTCGGTCTATTCCTGGTCCTTCCAGATTTTTCTTTAGCAGATGGCAGCGGTTGTTTCAGTAATATTGATATCTGTCCATTTTTGGCATGCGTGCGTTGTTTCTGTTGTTGCTTGATCCATGTAGCTCGTTCATTGTGCATTTTGAAGTTTTCCCTACATCTTACCCCAGAACTCCTCAACTTCATAGATATTAGGTGGGTCATTTATCTCTATTTTCTTTTTCCCAGTTCTCGATATACTTTCTTCGCATCTACTTTGAAGATCTTGTTTTTCCAGAACAATCTGATTTTTGGTATTTTTTTTTTTTTTGTTTGTGTTTTTCGTAACCCCTTATTCTCTGTGCTTTCGCTTGAATTTGTTGTTTCAGTTAAGACTGACGTACCACCTATTGGTACGTCAGTCTTATTCTTTATGTCAAAATTTCGTTTCAGCTGCTCCTTTTTTCTTTCATTTTGAAGCCCTTGTCTACTTCACTTAGAAGTGACACTTGTCCTCGTAGTTTATTTATTTCGGTTTCTATTTTATTTCCAGACTGTCATTTTTATTTTTATTTTTTTTTTTTTCGTTTGCGTTATGTTTTTACTTTTTCACCTATTGTTGCCGAGGCCACATATATAAAATGATTAATTTCTGTCAGGTTCATCCGTCTTTCCATTTCGTCCCTTATTTTTCTAATTGCTTGTTTAGTGATGGTGATGGTTTCCTTCCCTTGGCTGTTCTTTCTTACATTTGCAATTGTTGACCTTTCTTCGGATTTAGTGCCTCGTTATTAACATTTAATCTATTTTTGATGTTTTCTCGGATGCTTTCGAGTTCTATATCAGGTATTCTTTTTTTCCTGGTGGGGTCACGGCTAACATTGGCATCGATGTTTAACCGGAGGGATGTTTTTCTCGCCAGATATTATAGGTGGCTTTGTTCGTCTTTGTCGTCATCGGATTTATGGTAGCAGTGTAAAATGCCATTATTACTTCAATATACTCTTCCCTAGATCATTTATTTATTGTTCTTTTTGTGGGATTTTCTTTTAATGAATATAGAGGGCCTCTGTGAGGACTGTACTCGGCGTGGTTTTCCTCTAGTTCTCGTTGGGTAGAGTTTATTGCAGTTGCAGACTTTTTGATCCCAGTCTAGTTCACTGGGGATCGTTGTCCTTGTTGACCCGCGTGACAACCGATGCGGTTCAGCAATATTTTTCGTCGTCTCAGCATTATAGCATTAGTTCTTATTTACCCATACTTGAGCGCCAAAACATATCCATAGCACTGTGGACCATCACGTTCAGGGGGCCAGCCTCCTCCTGCTATTTTTTTTTCTTTACTACTGCTATTATTAACAACATCAGTAAAATCTTCATTGTCTTCAAGTGTTTGGATCCCAAGGAAGCCCAACGTGTTTCACGAAACTCCGACATAATTTCAATTTTCAAAGGAATTTTCTTTGACTTTTTCTTCTTTTTCTCTCTTACGTTCAATAATATGAAACTATTAGGTTTGTGCAAAAATAATATCGTTTTTTGACGTATTTTTTAACGATTATATTTTGCTCATAAATACATTTAATAGATAGATACTAATAATATTTAAAGCAAAGTTTATTATAAGTGTTTATATTGTATAGCTCATGAAATAAAAACTGTATATCAATTACCAATAAATAACAAAAGACCATTAAAAAATAACGGAGAAGTCACTATCATTGCAATCACCACCACCGCCATCATCACCACTACCACCATTACCAACATTACCAATTACATATCAGGTATATCAACAAATAATATAACTTAGTCATCATCATCTTAGTAACATGTCTCTAAAATTGAAATATTTTAATCTAAAATTTAATTTGCAGCTTTATACTAATCTATGTACATATACACGCACATACATATATAATATACACATATGCATAAACAAGTACACACACACAGATACACATTATTATTATTATTATCATTATTATTATTATTTCCATTTCTGCTATGGTCACTCTACCTACCAAGTCTGCGGAAAGACCTAAGGCAGGTAGTGGTGTATTGTTATGACTACATTTTATGATTTGTTTTTCTACCTCCCATAAAATCACTAGCGTTACATGGATAAAGTTCTTAGTGCGTGGGCTGGACTTATGAAACCATTTTTTTGTATTTCTCGTAAGCTGGGATTTCCAGGGATCTTTTTAATGTGTTGTTGTGTTCCATTTTTATCATTCCAAGCACACCTACTATGACTGGTACTATTCTTGCTTTCAATTTCCAAATTTTTTTTTCTATTTTGATTTCCAGGTCTTTATACTTCGATAAGTTTTCAAATACTTTGGTTGCTATGTTACAGACCTCTAGACAAGCCATATCAATTAGTAGGCAAGTTTTTTCATTTCGTTTTTTGATAATTGTGTCCGACCTATTTTCTTTATTCTTCCTGTCTTTAAATATGGTGTAATCCCATAGAATTGTGATATCTTCTATTTTTATAACTGATTCTGGGTGATGTTCATACTAATGTTTATTAACATCTTTTCTCAAGTGTTTGCACATAGTCCAATGCTCCACTCTATCGGGACGAATTTTATATTCGTTTGGCGCAAGTTCAAAACATCCTGAGATTAGATGTTCTATGGCTTTCTGATATTTGCTACAAAAACTGCATTTTTGATTCACGCTATTATCTATGATATTTGCTTGAAAGTTTCTAGTGAAAAGACTCTGGTCGTGCCCTGCAAGAAGAAAACCTTCATTTCAGCCTTTAATCCGGACGCTCGTTACCATCGATGAGTGTTAACTTTATCAACATCAGCTTTATTAGCCTCGTTCTGGATATTGGCCATGCAAAGGTTTGTCTGGTCAGCGTTGTTTCATATGTTCAAGAACTTTATCCTTTCTTTTTCATATTTTTTGCTGAAACACTTGGTTCTTGAGTTCTGTTTTGGTTTTCTACAGAATCTACTAAATGTAAAACTCGTTTGTATTTACAAGCTTCTTTCATGATTAAATATTTTTTTTTCTTTTTGTTTTCATGTTATATGACTAATTGTATCATCCAGTCCTTTGTTGTTTCCATGTATGTTAGTAAGCCAAGAGTTGCTGTCATGTATGACAATTATAGCCGAATAAGGTTCTCCCACCTTCTTTATGTGGTATGTATAGACGGTCTACATCAACCTTTGGATGGTTCATGTTATGCTTAGAAACAAGCTTTCTTGTCTTAGAATCCATTTGTATATCATTTAGAATCCAGTCCAATATGTTGAAACTATATTAAACCACTGGGATGACAAGGTTATTAATGGCCACAATTCTCTTCCTAGAATTCAATTCAGTTCTTAACATCAGTCGGAATCTTCTATTGTACTCTTTTCGCACAATTTCTTTAATTTTTATGGTGAATTCTTTCACCCTTATTTATACCGATGTGCTTCCAATCTTCTTCTTGCTCTAAATCTAGATCGTTACCCCAAGGATCTAAGCAAATGAAAGCGGTTTGTTATAGTGATCCCCGTAATATTGTGGCTTTAGCACATTTATCCAAACCAAATTCCATTCCAATGTCATCACTGAAACATTTTACTATTTTGAAGAGACTTTCTAGCTCACTCTCATTCGTAGCATACAACTTTATGTCATTCATGTAGAATAGATGGCTTATTTTCTTTTAAGATATCTTATAGCCATATTCCGTCCTGTTAAGTTCGCTGGTTAATGCTATTAGGAATATGCAAAATAGTAAGGGAAACAAAGTCACCTTAAAATATTCCTCTGTTGATGTTTATTTCACCAGACTTATAGATTCGATTTATATGATTGAGTTGAAGTGTTGTTTTCGATATTGACATAATTTGATGAAATTAATGATGACAGGTGGTACCTTGTATATATTTAAAGACTTTAGGATCCAGGAATGGGTTACACTATTGAATGTCTTACGGTAATCTATCCGGGCAGTACTGAGATTTTTCTTTGTATTGAAGCAGTTTACCAAGATAATCCTATTAATAAATAATTGGTCTTTACATCCGTAATATCCACGTTTTCATCCTTTTTTTTAAGAGGTAGTAAATCATTTTTTAGAAGAAGCAATGTCTGTTTTGTCAGAATAGATGTCAAAAGTTTGTAAGTAGTAAGAAGACATGTAATTGGTCTGTAGCTTCTTGGGACATTTGTGTCACACTGCTTGGGTTGAAAGAAGGAAATTACTTTGGTTACCTATGCAGGAATTTTAGTATGATCATTGACCTTTTTCTTGAAGTTCTTTGCCTAGTTTTTTTGTGTGCTACATTTAGATAATAGAGCTAAAAGTTAGGAACTTTATCTATTCCTCGAAATTTCTAGTTGTGTGTTTTTTTTCAGTGCACATTCAGTATCCTCTTCTGTGATTCGCGCCTATGTTTGTTCTGGTTTATTTTTCATCCGTTCTACCTCTTGCGTAATCCAATCGACTTCTTTGTTATGTTCTTTAAAGCAAGTACATATTTTTCCCAGAACTGTATAACTTCTTCCATTGTTTGGAGTGAGAGTGTTGTCACTTCAATTTCTTCGCATCACTTTGAAGATCTTGTTCTTTTCATAGCGCCTGATTCTTTGAGCCTTCAATTGTATTGTTTGCTTTTTTTTTCTTTAGATGATAAGATTTCATTTTCATTCATAATTTTGTATTTTATTTTGACTTTTCTGCCTTTTCCAGTCTTTACATTTGTTCCTCTTGCCAGTTCATCTAATTTGTTCAATTTCTTTCTCTATTTTTCTTTTCCAATGTGGACCTTCATGTCTGTGAGATTATCTGCTTTTTACTTTGATGTTTAATTTTTTTTAGTTGCTGCTATTGCTGATACATATATTGCTTTGTTGAGACTTATATGCCGGCCTACTTCATCCAGAATTAATTTGAGTGCTGAATAGTAGAGTTTAATAGTTTTGAGGTTCTGCTTTTTTTAGTTTTAATTTTAGGAGTTGTTCTCGTTCGTCCATTTCAATATTTTTTGTCTGATTTATATGTTTCATGATTTCGTTTTTGGATTCTTGTATACTATTCTTGTTTTCTATAAAATAATTCGGTTCAATGTGTTTTGGACTCGTTTTATTGCAGGTTTGTGAACGAATAAAAACACGCCTTCCTAACTTTTGAGTATTATCTTCACATTGATTGGCGTGTATTTCAATTTCTTCAATTATGATCTGTGCTTTATGTAATGTTTGTACTTTTATGTCAATTTCTGTTTCGCTTTCATTATCTATTCATTCACCAATTCTGCTTGCAGTTCTTTTTATTTCTTTTAATTCAGCATCTGTCAATCGTTTATTTCTCATGATGTTCCTTCTTACATTCACTAGTTTATTTTCATCAGCGTACTTTCTAATTGCTTGCCCAAACTTTTCTCGCCAAATGTCATATGTTTGGCGAGTGATGTTTTTCTGAGGTTTGTGCAACGCTTCAAAGAATGCAGTCATAACGAGTTTGTATTCCTGGGACCATTTTAGCTTTTCATTCTTTAAATGAATCGTTGTAGGTCTAGCTGGAGAATTCACAGGGCTATGAATGGGATTATCCCGGTTTTGGGGACCTGAAAATTCATTGTTTTTGTAGGAGTTTGCTTATCTACTGGAAGAGTTACACCAGACTTTTTGGCTTTCTCATATTGTTCCCACGAGTGAGGCACGGGTCCAAAAGTCCACCTAAAGTCGACCGGCACATTATGTAACTGTCTTTTACAAACAGGGTTCCGAAGCCTATAGAGGATCTTTATAATGGCTCATAACACAACAGTCATTCAATCCTCAGCACGATTAACACCTTCAGAGTTATCACGAGAAAAAAAAGAAAAAATAGGTAATCAATCAATAGGATCTTTATCCATGCGCATACACGCACACACAAACACACACAGATAGATAGATAGATAGATAGATAGATAGATAGATAGATACATACATACATACATACATACATACATCGACAAAGATATATTATGTAGAATTAAAAAGCATGGAAGGTTCCTGCTGGATGTGTGGAAAAAATTTTTACATATAGATAAAAAATAAAAGTAATATAAGAATAAGAAAAAAAGAAAATTTAAATGAAAAAAATAATTAAGGAGACTTAAAATAAAATTAAAGAAAAGAAAAATGTCATTTCAAATTGTATAAAATTTCGCATAGCTTACATTATTTTTATTATTATTATTATTATACAAGTATATTAAAATTCTTTTATACACACTTTAAAATAGCGTCTCCTGTGGTGATAGATGTTTTTATTTAATGCGATTTGTTTTTATAATAAATGACTTCAGGTATTTTTAGTCTTTTCTAAGTACGAAATCGAATTTTGCTATCATCCACTAAATATTTGTCTCTTCTGTTGATAGTTTTATTTTTATTGTTTTTGATGTGATTATCGATCTGCGTATGAAGTGCATTAAGTTCCCACAAGTAAAACTACGAGAGAGTGTGGTTCACGGGTGGCCAATTTAAGAATTTCATTTTCTTTTATTAACGATATTGGAAATGCAACAGATTAGGAGGTATTTTTGAGGTTCCAAGTTATTGGCAATAATTATGTTAGATGTTTTAAACGTTTTATAATAAATGTTAAATCTAAAGTATTATTGGACATTTACAGACAAATTATATTTTAATCGCTTGTACCCAAATAGATGATTGCGTAACGGATATCGACGCTGGAGGTGGAATAGGTAATCAGAGTTCAAATTCCGGGTGAGGTTATTGCGTTTACGTTCTCACAAATACGTTTTTAAAAGGCATGAATCCATTTCTTCCACCACCCTCAGCTATGAACTAAAGAGCACAGTAGACTGTGCTATCTAGCTATGAGTGGCAATCAGTCTACGTGAAGGAATACTCCGAATTCGAAACTGTGGAGAAGGCAAATAGGAACGGCTCAACTATATTTTCTAAGAAAGCATTGCAATTCAGAGATAATATAGTAAAGGAATCTGTAGAGAGTCATGATCGCCTATGTTATGGAGGAACCAGGCGTTAACAAAAAATCATGTATAAGTTAAATAGACGTATATAAATATTCTTTGATCTCACCTCTTAATATTAGATTAGACCATCGATTATACGTTAACTTTCTTTTTTTTAATATTTGATTATTTGATTGAAGAACACGCAAATAATTTTTCCTTTTGATATATATATATATATATATATATATATATATATATATATATATATATATATATATATATATATATATTAATTTCTACAACACAATCCAAAATTACCTCATATGGGGTGGGGGTATAGATCTATTTCAACCTACGAGAAATTGATACAGAATATCTGTATCAATTATCTGTCTTAATTTTTCGATTGCTGTCAAAGTTAATTATCTAATTCAGGTACAAACACAGTCTATGCACTGGGGTTAAATATGACAGACGAAGTCTATACCCCCTCCCATATGAGATAATTTGGGAATTTGTTGTGTAATTTATATGCACTGTTATAATAAATACATTGAGCTCTTTTTGTGAATGAGTTTTAATATTAGATATTACTAGGATCCACTTAGATTATATACCAGCGGATTTATTACCTGTACTATACATATATATATATATATATATATATATATATATATATATATATATGATTGAGTCTTCTGTGGAGAGCTATAGATGAAATTTCAGCCAATTTCAAGTTTTTAATGAACAAACTGCAAAAGTGAATTGTTTAAATTCAATGCACACTCTGCTCATCGTGGCAGCATGTCCTGGGCTGGTGCACTGTATGCCATATGTAAGATGATGCTATGAATCGATGGCTTTTGAATAAGAGTTTTCCATCTCATGGATGCATGGTAGCGGTTGGTTACTTCAAGAAGCTCATCCGCCTATTAATAACCCTACCCAGGTTGGTTTGAATTCAAAGTTTTCGTTCTCCTATACTAGGTTGCCCAGTCTATTTAACCCATACTGGAGGGAGAAGAAGTGGATTCATATCTTTACCAAGGTTTTTTGCGCGTAAGTGAATCTAACAAAACCGACTGGAACTCAAACTCGGTTCTCAGTCCCTGATATTCCAAGCGGTCACACATCTAGGTACTGACTAGGCTCGATGTTGCTTATCTTAGGCAATCGAACCTGTTTTTCAACATGATATCACCGCTGTCTAATTCAACTGTGACCATTAACTTTATTATATATATATATATATATATATATATATATATATATATATAGGGTTGGTGCAAAAATAATGACGTAATAATGTCATTTTTTGACGTTAAAAAACGACATTATTACGTCATTATTTTTCCACCAAGCTAATATATATATATATATATATATATATATATATATATATATATATATATATATATATATATAATAAAAATTTAATGTTTATATAGTTTTTGTTTTTTTATTCCGATGTCGTCCTAAAAGACGAAACGCGTGAAAAAAAACTTTTTCCACTGTGTCATACATTTTCCCCAATATATATATATATATATATATATATATATATATATATATATATATATATATATGATAACGATATATATTTTTATATATGAGAAACAACATTGGGAAAATATATGGCAACATAACAAATTTCAGTCCCCTGAAATCCTATAGAAGGAGACGCGTCACAAGAAAGAGCTTTTTGCAAGACATGAAATATACTTTCTTGTTTTTTTTACTTGAAAACTATTTGTTACCATTTATCATATTACATTGTAAATATGATATGCATTGGTAGTCATTTGATTATTTATTAGTTTTTCTGATCATGAATCTTTGTCCTTTACAAAAAGAAAACAATCAGAACCGGATTTTCCTGGCATTTCCGCTTTTATGGAAAATGTCAAGAACTGAATTCGTTTAATAGAGTATTTCAGAAAATTCACAAACGATGAAAAAACTTTGATGAACTTGAAACAACAAACCAGTAGAATTTACATTAGATTATTGTTTTGCATCTGATCTCAGAATGTTCACTTTCGTCATAAAATAATCGATTATATGAAAGAAAACCTGCAAAAATACCTTATAAAAGTTCCATGTTTGACACGAGAAATTTGAAAGTTTATTTCCCTCGAAATGGCAACGCCCCCAAAATGGATTAAGCTAGACATTAAGTGCATGAATTCAAACAGCCCTGACGCATCTGGCTCAATATAGTTATCAAAGAGAGCGATACTTCACAGATTGTTGATGTCTTCCTTCTTTTCGGGTCACATAGCAAAGGGAGAGAGAAGGAGAGAGAAAGACAGACAGACAGACAGAGAGAAAGAAACTAGCATGGGAAAGGCTGACTTTATTTAAATGGTTCATTGCTACTTTTTGACGTCATTGTTCTAAACTTCTCTTCCTATTTCAGAAACCTCCAGTATTCGAACTCCCGATAATCTCCATTGATCATCTTCTAATCCGTTTGTGTAATCTTACCTGAGATGCCAGAATCTACCACTTCACATCGACTGATCTGCCCACTGCCTGCAGCAAAAGGGTTATTTATCCGGGTCACTGATTCACTTCTTGTGTTAATATGAAACTGTATATTTTCAAATAATAAACGTTGGGTAGGAGGTATGCATATCAGAATAACTCTTCGATGATAATATAGGTTTTCCTTTCACCGATTTGCTTTTTTACGGTTTATCTACACTTTCTGGTCGATTTAAAACTGGGATATAGTTTGGATTGAAAGAATAATTATTTTTCCTCACCGTAACAATGATTTTTCCAGATAAAAGTCCTAATATTTAACCCATAGCTGGAGGAGGAGATGGATTCATACCACTTCCCAGAATAATTGTAAGTAAAACCGACCGCTGATTCGGATAGAATCTTCGATTTCCCCTTCCAAGACGCTATCCTTTACACCACCCACATATCATCCTTATTGCTGTATATAGAGATTATCTCATAGCAGATAGATGTATATAGAGATTATCTCATAGCAGATAGATGTATATAGAAATTATGTCATAGCAGATAGATAATGTGTGAATAGATATTCCCGCTTGTTTCCTTTCTCGACGAGCCACACTATATGACTTACAGTCATAGATTTATAACCGCTTAGCCTCTAGGCTGGCATGTTCAGAGGAAAGGCGGAACATCGAGGAGAAAAGATGAAACCTTGCCGGGAAACGCGGCCTCTCCGTCTCCCCTCCACAAGGCATTGTGTTTTTATGTTACCCATTTCTAGCTTTAGAGTTGTGTTTTTTGAATGATTTAAACGCAAATCTATTAGCTCATAATAATAATAAAAAAATACTTCCGGTAAGATAATAGAAGTACGTTTCTGGCAGATAATATCACATGAATGACTGACAGCATACGTATTACTTTATGGATAACTTTTTTCTTCAAAATCTAACCACTTAGATACGCTCTTAATAGCTGAAACAGGTTATTTTTTCTGGTTTCTTAGCAGATATTCATTTTGTATTCATGAAAGTGTAGATTTATATGTGGATGTCTATATATGGAACAGGTGGATGTGTCTTGTTACGAAGGAAATGAGTCATTATAAATTACATCATTCATCATTTTATATTCGTTTTTATTGCTATATTTACTGAGATTTATTTGGGGCAGAGGCAGCCTGCACGAGTGGATTTCTCTTAATGATAATTAGGATACCCTGGCTATTTATTCGGAAATGGAAGTAGATATGATTTCAAGCAGTAATAAAATTCAACTATAATTATTCATCTGAATAGGTCTAAGCATATTAGGGATGTGTGCATATATATATATATATATATATATATATATATATATATATATATATATATATATATAATTGGTCATTGAAGTCAACACCCAGAGGTGACATTCTGTTTCATGATTGGGCGCAATCTTAGCCTGACGATTGCGCTCAAGCATGAAACAGAATGTCACTTCTGGGTGTTGACTTCAGTGTCCAGTTTCATATTTACATATGCTCTATCCCTTATATTAAACACTTTAATCCATAAATATAGCATACCATAAACTATATTTTATCATACACACACACAAATATACATACATACATATATATATATATATATATATATATATATTTACATACATACATAATACGTGTGAGTATGTACACAATAATTATATGCATGCAAATTCAAAATAGCTAATCCAAAATACCTAATTCACCTGAATTAAGAGACTTTACTTTAATAATCCATAATCCTTTTTACTGTTCGCTGAAAGCAGGTTCAGATATCGAGTTTATCATTTTTCATTCGCATCTCATGTAGCTATAAAAATTCCTAAAAACAATAGATTGTTCTATTTCTCAATCAAACTTTCATATTTTAATTAATATGAATAAATTATTGATTCTTTTGATAGTTGAATTTATATATTTGCTTTGATAACAAAATTTGTTAATTTTTTTTTTTATCTTATCTCGCAAGTTTAGAAACGAATTCACTTTTCGGCAGTGAATCTTCTGATCGCTGCCCAAAGTGAGTGGAAGAGCAACTGATACACAAAGTTATTTTGTATATTGTTTTAATGATTTGATATTTTAAAAGAAAGAAATCATTATAAAAAAAAAGAAATGAAAGTGGAAAGAAAGAAAGAACAAAAGAAGGGAGTAAAGAAATTCGAAATTAAAAAGAAAGACATAAAAAGAAAAAGCAAGAAAAAAGAAATGATAAAAGAAATGAAAATAGAAAGAAATGAAGGTGAAAAGAAAGAAAGAATGAGTGAATGAAAGAAAGAAAGAAAGAAAGAAAGAAAGAAAGAAAGAAAGAAAGAAAGAAGCTAATCAAATAGAGATGAAAGAAAAAAGTAAATTGACAAAAAACTGGGAAAAGAAGGCAAATATCCAGAACAGTAGCATGCATGTCTGCATGTAGTTATCGTCTGTTGGTGAAGAGAAAGCAGTGAAAATCATTTTACTGGCGGCAACATTCCAAAAATCTAAAAAAAAAAATGGTAAAAAAAATAAAACTGAACGAGATAAGTTTTCCTGTTGGCCTAGAAATAAAAATGCGTTCATTCTTTTGTCTTTGCCCTACCCGTGTAAAACATACACACACACAAATAATAATATACGCACATGAACAAATGCGTATTACTGTTTCTTTGCCCAACTGTATGCACATCACACATTATATATGTAAGAAAGGGTGCTGAAAAATACTCGTGTGTGTGCGCGCGTGTGTGTGCGTGTGTGTGTCTACCACACACCCGGTGTTAATTATGTAAGCAACGTCAAACTTATTTTAATTACACAAATGCTGCCTGGTAAGACATAAATGCCAGATTGCTTGTTGTTAGATATCCGCGTGTAGAGACATTTTAAGATCAAACAATCAAGCGATAGTGACATAAAAAATAATTACAAGCTGCTACACATTGAAACACGGATAAAAAAAAAAAATAAAGAATGAAACGCATACATTGAAATGCTGCCAATTCACTTCAAGATTTCCTTATATCTGGAGCCTGCTTTGAAATGGAAATAATTGTGTTTTTCCCGTAGGTGTTCAATTAAAAATATTCTGCTTATCTTGCAAGCCGTTGCTAATGATTTAATTTCTCCCTCATTTTTTAAACCACGCCAATGTGTGTTATGTCTTTCTTTCTCGGCATCACTCATTTTCCCACTGCGGTCACGTAGCTTCCCCGTACCTTTTCTATAAATAATTTCACGTTAATCTTTTGGATAAACTTACCTCTTTGGTACCTCGACATAGCAAATTTAAGCATAGTATTAGATTGGCTGATTTACTGTTGAACTGTTAGATGTAACCGTAAAATCTATTCTGATAGTCTGGTAACAATATGACCCGAACAACTGAACATGGGTAATCTATTGTGAATCCCATTTGTTCAGGCATTTTTGCCAAATGTAATTATCCAAACCTTTTTAACGTTTTGAAGCCCATTTTACTTCATTCCTCTCAAATTCCGATATGTTCCTGGACTTTATTATCCTATTCAATCATGTCTCATTCACGTCCACAGATTTTCAATATAAATTCGATCAAGTGACTGCGAAGACGATGACAAAACATTCAACATTTCATTTCCATTTCATTCGGTTACAAGCTTTGATTTGCTTTTGGGATCGTTGTCAAATTCATGTCGAACTTTTCTGGTTACACCTAAGAATATCCAAATAGTTGTCTTTTTTTAATAGTTTAATCTGCATAAGATGCGGCATTCTAATATTTTGCCCTAGCGCTTATAACCATAGCATAATTGAATGGTGTTTTCGAAAAATAACTTTTTGTTTGATTAGATGTCTGAACACTTTATCGCAAAATGTTTTATATTTGTTTAAATATCCTTTAGCGAAATTTAATCTGTCAATTGAACTGGGCGCAATAAATGTGTCTGCTTTGCTTTATGTCTCGTCACTCTGTCATTGTGTAAAATATTCTATGCTAGACGCTAACATTGGCGTCGTATAATTTCAGATTATTCCTCACGTCTTACCTTAACATCTGTGAATCTTTACTGACGTCGATGACTATCTCGTGCATAAGTATTAGTGAAACTTTACAAGAACGAACAACTATTGGGATCTTTTTTCAAGTTATTAGTCATCTTCAATTTCTTTATTACGGACTGTACCATCGATTTAGTGTCACTCTTTGCAAATCATACCCACCCCTTTCCTGCTATGTGATTAGAAACAATTAAATCGACACTGAGTTCGTTTTGTCTTAACCATCATGGAACAAGTTCAAAACAATTGCAGTATGAATAATCGGATACTTCCAAGTCGGGATTCGACAAAGTAATCTTGCATATTGGCAACGATCAAATGAGTTATCTGAAAGCGTCAAATGGTTTTATGAAGATGCAAAATAAATATTTGCCTATTTTACAATGACTTATATAAACCACATTTATACTTTTGTTACATAACTGCCTAATCAGCATACTTACTTCATGTACTGTTTGTATTATTGCGTATGTTGCATCTCAATTGTTATGGTCTAATTTTAACTTACTAGACTCCATCTTATTACTAGAATCCATATTAAGAAAGTTTTCTGATTAAAATATTTCATACTGTTCGAATATTTACTACCTCTGCTACATAGAGATGTGAAAAGCAAATAGAAAAAGATTTTAAGTTACTTTTCAAAAGTCTATTGCTTTTCATTTGTTATAACAGATGATAAAACTAATTTTTCTGTTAATTTCATATTAATCAATGTCAGCAACAAGAAAAAAAACTCAAAATATCAAGAAATTTTCCTCCACATTATTGAAAAAAAAAGAAAAAGTTTACAACTTCCATATTCATACGGCAAATTTCAAATTATTCCGTTCAGTTATTGAATCATTAATTCCGGTTCCTATATAAATCAAAATGTCAACTTCTTTTGCCAGAAGAAACCTGACCAACGGTTTTCACGGACAATATTTTCTTTTTATTAAGGGAAGAAATTTGGCTTTTTGCCTAAAAGTCCACAATTCCTCGTTTATCTTTGTGAATGAAAAAGAGTTTTTGAAATGGAATATATCCTGAATATTTATTATGTTTGGAACACATGTTCATGTGAAGGAAACAACTGTTTTTACGTGACTGGTACGTCTAATTATTGATAGGTTTAATTATATAGGTCAAATCATGGGTTGGTCTAATTATAAATATAATGTGATTTGTTTGTAGATTTGTAACTTAATTCAGAGCCGGATTCAGTAAATGTAAAGTATTTTAACTTTAGTATCATTCTTCCCTGTATTTCAACCTCAGTATACGTGCACACATATAGATAGATAGATAGATAGATAGATAGATAGATAGATAGATAGATAGATAGATAGATAGATAGATAGATATTAGTAGTAATGTTATAAGCATAAGAAATTATACTCGTTCAGAAAACCTTCGGTGTCTTGATTTGCAAATAATCAAACCAATACCAAAGGGAAAAAATGTATATAAAAAGAAAGAACCAAGAACATGTACGTTAGCCGAAAATAATCGTCTAGCATGCAAGTCCAAAGCCCAAAGAAAAAAAACCGATACGAGTAGGCAAAATAACTAAATAAAGTGCTCGATACAGTAAGTTGAACAGACCTAGTTAAGCCTAGAGAGCCAGACAAACCTACCAAGATTTCGCCTAAGCGGATCGTCAGGGAAGGCTGGCTAAAAAGGTAAAAAAGAACGTAATACTTATAGTCAATAAACAAAAAAATGATAACCTTGATAGGTTTGTCTGGCTCTCTATGTTTAACTGATTATATATATATATATATATATATATATATATATATATATATATATATATATATCGGACTTAGGATTAGATAGTTGTGTCATCAGCATAGATTTTGTGTAGGGTACTGATAGCATCGAAAATGTCGTTGATGAAGATAAGAAACAACGTCGTCGATTCAAGGGGGGGCACACTTATTAATGTGAAAGGAACTCGAAGAGTGCTCGTTCAACACGATTTGTTAAGAAAGATTGGATCAGATGAAAAATATTCAAGCGGAAACCCCATAGCCCTTCAGCTTGTAAAGAAGACAAACATGCCGTACTCTGTCAAAGCCTTTGTCATATCTAAAGCAACAGGCTGAGCTTGGCTCTTCCTATCTTGCGCTTGACAGGGCGTCACACTGTCGAGCATATGTGAGATGTGGAAGCTGTTCAAAGTCACCTTTGATAATGGAGAAGCAGCAAATCCTTTCACTTCTCATTTTTCTTCTATAAAAGAAAATTCTCAATTTTTTCAAATGTTTACTTGCTGTGAAAAAACTTTTCTTGACAACTTGCATTATAAAGTTCAACCGGCTGTCTACACCGGAGAATTACTTATGATCTCGCCATACGTGTTCGATGCGAATATGTGTGTGTCTATGTGTGTGTAACGGAGAGAGAGAGAGAGAGAAACATACAGAAACAGACAGAACGAGAAGACAGGGAGAGTAAACGTGAAATAGAAATAGAAAGAGATAAACATAAAGGGAGAGGAGAAATAGAAATAGATACTCTGTAAGAAAGGATCGGAAAGAAAAAAAGAAAGAGAAACCGACGCATAAAGAGAGAGATATAAACAAACAGACGAGCAGAGATAGAGAGAAACTGAGATGCTTTTCATTTAACCAATGGATTTATAAGCAAAAAATAATTTTCCAAAACAAAAATCTTAGCGACACAACAATAAAGCAACAAAAAGCAAATAATTTAATTCCACAAATACACAATAAAAGAAAATAAGGAAAAAAATGAACAATACATATATATATATATATATATATATATATATATATATATATATATATATATATATATATATATATATATATAATCTTCTTTTTTTGGTCATCACATAATATTAATAAACATGAATGTCCATAGACTTCAGTTCCTTGTAGTAAGGTTTAAGTTTTTGTCAAAAGAACTCAATTTTTATAATGAAAATATGAACGCTCTGAATTTTAATGATTACGTACATATTGATAAATATGAGACTTTTTTAGGAAAAGTTCTAAATGACAACTGCTGCTTAACTGTCATAGCACACGTACATAGATAGATAGATAGATAGATAGATAGATAGATAGATAGATAGATAGATAGATAGATACGAACAGGCTGAGATAGATAGACTCTATGTACTAGAAACAATGCAGAAAAT
Source organism: Acanthosepion lycidas (assembly GCA_963932145.1). Taxonomy (NCBI): domain Eukaryota; kingdom Metazoa; phylum Mollusca; class Cephalopoda; order Sepiida; family Sepiidae; genus Acanthosepion; species Acanthosepion lycidas. The sequence continues at coordinate 159,232,272 of OZ010571.1, forward strand.
TGTACATTCATGGTGATTTTAATGCTATCTCAAGTATTTTTGATCGCTACTGCTCCTTTGATGGTAAGGAGACGATACCCTTTGAAACAAATCTCAAATAGCAATGGGGAAGTCGTGTTTTTTGTTATTCAAGAAGATATTCCATACTAAAAACATGATTTGATCATTCCATGAAACAGTGGATCACATTAGAAAAAAAAGCCCAGAATACGTAACCAAAAAAAGATTATTGATTTCAGCATCTCGGACTTTTGGATTAGGCAGTTTTTGACAGATGTTCGAATATACAATTCTGCCTTTAATTCTGATCACAGATTACTTGTAACTGACAAGACCAGCCAACAAAATAACTTGCTTCTGCTAACATAACCCACGAAAAATACCTATGTACAACATCTAAGCCTTTAAAATGATAGGGTGAGATAAGAATTCTGTAACAATATATTAAAATATTAATATAATATATAGTTCAAATTAATGTTTCTGAATCTTGACTAAAATAACATACATACAGGAATGAAATTATGTCTTTATGTTTTCATTAGCCGAAACCCTGAATGTATTCTAAGAATATCTAAACGGAAAAAGATACTTCCATGGGATGCCAATCCTAAGATGAAAAAAAATTGATGCAAGATAATGGAAAGAAGAATATTAAACAAAGAAAAGAAAATAATTAGTTAATGCCATAAGAAAAAAATATATAGGAAAATTGGAAACGAAATTAATGAAGCTAAACAGTGTAGATAGTTGAAATGGGGAGCAAATTGAAAAATCACAATATTATCATACACTCGAAATGAACACAGAAGTTCGCAAAAACATTTTGAATCAATGACCATACTAAAGTTGGCTGAGGAAATAGAATATATACCAATATAAATCGAATCATTACAAAATATATCTCCAAACATAAACAATAACGAGTCTAATGATGAGGAAGTTATTAGGTTGGTGCAAAAATAATGACGTAATAATGTCGTTTTTTGACGTATTTTTTAACGTCAAAAAACGTCATTATTTTTGCACCGACCTAATAAGAAAGTTATTTTTTAAAAAAAACTAATAATAAACCATCATTTGACACTGAAACTGAACTTTTAAAAATTGTTTACTTCTCCCTGAATTCAGTAGCAATTTAAGAAGTCTGAAATTAGAAATACCTCCCCAAAAAGTGCTATTTATCCCACATTAGTGCACTATGGAAACAAAAATAGACGTTAAATCCCACGAACATACAGAAGTCATTAGGGTTTTATAGGTGAAAACCCTGTGCAGCAATGAAATTGTACTCCCTGTATCTTAGATAGTTTCTATGGAAATAAATAGGAATCGGTATTTTTGGAACAACCCTTGTATTTATACGTTTATTTCTATACAGAACAATCTGCTCTTCCACAAAAAGATAAAATTCATTGTTTTATAAGATGTTCAACAAGATTATATATATATATATATATATATATATATATATATATATATATATATATATTATAATTATTATAATATATATATATATATTATAATTATTATAATATATATATATATATATATTATAATTAATATAATATATATATATATATAATTATTATAATATATATATGTAAATATATATATATATATATATATATATATATATATATATATATATATATATATATATATATTATAATTATTTTTTAAGATATGCATTCGCATGTTTTAAAAAAAAAATTATAATATAATAGTATGATCTACTGTGTATTGAGGACTGTTTTTAAAAATAAATGTAAAAGAAATCTGTAATTATAAATCTAACTGTTCTTTCTTTTCATTTATATATATATATATATATATATATATATATATATGGGGGTGCATTTAGGCAGCATATTTTCATTGAGACATGTTCCACTGAATAATTCAGGAACGTTTTGCGTACTGATTTTCAATTAGTTCTTTTCATATTCATATATATATATATATATATATATATATATATATATATATATATATATATCCGTGAATATGAATTTATGAATGGATCCATTTAAAAATAAGTAGACAAAACTTGTCTAAATTATTCAATGAAACATGTCTCAATACATACATACACACATACACACACACACACACACATATATATATATATATATATATATATATATATATATATACACTCAATAATTACATCTAGAAACAACTTCCTTCACATCCTCACTATAACTCCGACACATGTCAACTTTGCTTCCCTTTATGCTAAAATTCTCTTCGCCAACGTCTCACTCAACGAAACAATAGATAATCTGTGACCGTGTTTACGAACACACTTCAATCCCTCCTCCCAAAATTAAACCTGAAATTCTCCGTAAATTATTCCATGCATGCACAACAAAAGCTACTTTTTATAACCACAAAGGGAATATCTACCCTCAATGGTGTTAAGAATGGTCAGCGCACTTGTTCATATGTTCACCAAATATTATGTTGTTGAAATTACTAAGTTTAAAAAAATAAGACAAATATCTACACCCAGTACGCAGACAATAATTCTTTTACAAGCAGAAAATATCAATGAAATTGAAAGCCTAAAATCTACCTTCAGCACGAAAATTCACATCCGAACTTAGCGATACAAATAAAATTCCATTCTTGAATGTTTACGTAGAATACTTAACCTCATTTTCTAGAAAAGAAAAGAAGAAAAGAAGAAAAAGAAGAAAAGAAGAAAAAGAAGAAAAGAAGAATAGAAGAAAAGAAAAGTTCTAACCAAAAACTTGTGCCTTCGCAATTATAAAAGTTAATGCCTACAGCGATAGTGGAAAACAGTTATTAAAAAAAAGTCTTAATCGAACACACCTAACCGCGTCTTTCCGGAAAATACTTTTCAGTAAACGTAAACGAATAAAACAAACATTAGTCAATAATAATTTCCCCAGCTACATTATTGATAACAAACGGATAAAAACTGATAATAAAACTGATCCTACAAAAATATCACAAACTCTGAAAAAAACGAATCAAAACAGCAAATATCTTTTACTGCAACCACATATTATAAACAAGATGAATTCGTCATATGACTTGAATTTAAACAATGTTTTTCACTTGCAGATCCAACTAAAAGCGTAAATCTCATCATATACTACGGAAAATTACAAATATCCAACCTAATAGTCAACATACGTCTATGAGACTTCAAACCCCTATTCTCGTTTACAACTAGATGATAAATAAACAATGAAGTGGCTCTTGTTTTTGTTGTTTTTAACCCTGTATTGTATTACTGTAATAAATGTGATAGTTTGGGCCTAGTAGTTTGCTACGATTTATGGAGGTTTCGTAGAAGGCTGCTGTGTAAACTGTATTCTCTAAGTAAGCTTAATTTCCTGTTTAATCATTTATCATATGATTCTATTTTGAAAATGTATTTTAACTCGGACTTACGTGGTTCTTGTTGGCACATACATGAAGACGCTAAAAGCACGTATCTGATGTTATCAATGCTGTGATACGGTTGGTTGAAATGTGCAGCGACTGGTTAATTCCTCTTGTCTTTGATGTTTTTTTTTTTACGGTTATTGAACCGAAAACGGAATTTCGTGCCTATTTCTCTGACATAATTCCTCTTTATGCATTTGCTTCACAAAAGTAAATATATAATATTTGAACTGTCACAAGTCAAAGTCGGCAGTCTAATAACTGTGTGTGTGTGCCCTGAGGGTGTAAAAATACTATCAGTGATGACATATTTACAAACGTGGCATCGAGTTTTATTGCAGGTGAAGTTTCCTTGGAGTGGTGGTGATTTATGTCTGCTAGAAGTTGTTAAAAGTGTGTGTAGGTTGTAGGTTGACTCCTGGCGTTGAGTGGCTTCTCACTAAATATCACTTTTAATTGTGTGGTTGAGTTTTATCTACTGGAAATATTTTAATAAGATATGGGAAAGTTTGAAAATATTGACATTTAAATAAAAAACCATGAGAATTCTGGAATTATTCCTTTTTGTCTCGTAGGATAGAAGAGGATTTCTATTTAGTTTGGAAGCCTTAATGATTAACTTTTTGATAGTTTTAAGTGGGTAATTGAGAAAGTAATTGAAAGGATGTCCTAGGTTTTTTTTTGTAATCCCCATTTTCAGAACATACGTTTTATGGGTAAGCACTGCCTGTAGATTATTGATTTTTTAGGTCCGTAAGGTGGCAGCTGTTACAATTTAGGGGGTAATGACCATCTGTACGTTTGATGTATAGTGTTGGAGAGATGTAGTTGGTTTTTAGATGTACCAGTACATCCACAAATGGAATGGAAGTCGCGGAATATTCCATTGTGAGTTTGATGGTGTAGATTGTTGATGTATTGTTTGAAACGTTGGAGAGAGTTTTCAACATATATCCCTATAAGTAAGATATCGTCTATGTATCTGTGGTAGTGGATGGGTGCTAGATGGTATCTGAATAACATCTCGTTCCAGAGCATCGTTATTATCATATATATATATATATATATATATATATATATATATATAAGTGGGCATTGAGGCCAACACCCAACGGCTACACTCTGTTTCCTGCTTCACAATCTTCAAGACATGTATGTTGTGTTTTAACTGGGCTAATTATATATGCTAGTCAATAGTGCATTGGTCTCGACTTACCAATAAAAGCAAAAGTGCTCAATATTCGAGATAGAGCGTATATAAATATAGTGGACACTGAGATGAACACCATACTTCAATCGCATCCGGTAAACTGTAACAGTTATTTCAAATTACTCTGTGGATGCGAATATGGTTTTGTGTCTATTAAGTTTGTCAATTTTCCTCTTCAAATTGTGAATGATCCTTCACAAAAAAGGCATTTGTTGATATACGAAATTTCCGAAAATTTTATAACTGCTGTATCCAAGTTTTATATGACTGCCGTTTTGCGTAGGATCATTCGCAATTTGAAGGGGAAGATTGACTCAATAGACATAAAATTTCTATATCAAATTTACATATAACATTGCACTAAATGCATTACTTACAATATATATATATATATATATATATATATATATATATATATATATATATATTTAAGTTATAAGGAACTTGGTAAACCGAATTGGTAAATCCAAAGAGGATGAAATCCTGAGAGCTCAATGTGAGGACAGAGCTAATATGTAATGAAAAACAAACCACTTTAAGGTACCATTACGATGATTTATTTCACCTAAATCCTTTTTTAAGGATTCAGGATCATCAGGTAAAACTTCCAATAACGAATTAAGAGGAAAAATGGGATTAGAAATTGGTGGGTAGTGTAATTTTTGTAATTTAATAGAGGGGGTTGAGAGTGGTAGTTAAACAGACAATATAAAGTATAGGGAGGGGTTAATTTTATATCTCTCTTAAGTATGTTTTATATTGGAGTAGGAGGAGTGACAGAACCTTGACCTTTTTAGATGGTTAATAAAACGGAAATGAATTGTCGAAAATGTATACAAGTGAGTCTTATGGTAAAGAGAGAGATAGTGGGGAGGGGGAAAGAGAGTTGGAGTTGTTATAATTTTGTTTTAACAAAATTATGTAAAAGATAGTTTACAATGTTTGATAGAAAATTCGATGTCTGAAAAAAAATTTTGTTATTAACTTAAATCTTTAATTTTTTAAGTAAATAGTTTCAGGACTAAATATAACTATTATTGTAATAAACATATTTATCTAGGACATAAAGAAATATTTAAAATTTTAATAGTTTATTCACCCGACTAATTGTATTTCCACAATATAAAAAAAAAAAAAAAATAACAATAACATCTATAAAATCATCCGTATATATATACATATATATATGTGTATATGAGTATGTCTCTATATATATGTATATATATACGGATGATTAAATGGTTAGATTAATTTTTTGATATATAGATTTGTATATGGATATATGAATTGTATATGTATGTATATGTGTATGTATATGTGTATATATATATATGGATGTATATATGTGTGTGTGTGTGTATGTATATATGTATATATATATATATGTGTGTGTGTGTGTGTGTGTGTATGTATATATGTGCGTACGTGCATGAATTGATTTTAAATGAAATATTGGGTCTTTCTAATGACATTTTAAATTTATTTTCTTAATTTGTAGTGTCCTTCTTTTGTAATATTCTATAGTTTAAATTTTGTTTTCTTCTGATGGGAGTTTCATTTCTAAATTGATAATTTAAGTTTAAATATGCCATTCTTTGACTATTAATAATAGTAATAATATTAGCTAAATTCCTTTAAAATGAAACACTTCCGAAATCACATTGATAAAATTAAATTTTAACTGTGGAATTTAACCAAAATCTATATATATTTCAAATATTAAAATATAGATAAAGATTGTAAAATGTATATATAGTTTATGTACGAGGATAAATGAATTTTTGTGTAAATTATCTCAAGTGATTCTATGGGTTTTTTTTTTTTTTTTGACTTGTTAATGATCGTATGTATGTAGGGATTCACATGAATACATTTGTGAGACATATATGAATAAATGAAAATTAATATTACCCTCAAATACTATTAAATAATGAAACCTAATCTTTAATTTAGTTTACCAATATAATAAATAAATTACATTCATAAATTAATTTCAAATATTAAAATAGATGTTATTGTTATTTTTTTTTTTATATATATATTGTGGAAATACAATTAGTCGGGTGAATAAACTATTAAAATTTTAAATATTTCTTTATGTCCTAGATAAATATGTTTATTACAATAATAGTTATATTTAGTCCTGAAACTATTTACTTAAAAAATTAAAGATTTAAGTTAATAACAAAATTTTTTTTCAGACATCGAATTTTCTATCAAACATTGTAAACTATCTTTTACATAATTTTGTTAAAACAAAATTATAACAACTCCAACTCTCTTTCCCCCTCCCCCTATCTCTCTCTTTACCATAAGACTCACTTGTATACATTTTCTACAATTCCTTTCCATTTTATTAACCATCTAAAGAGGTCAAGGTTCTGTCACTCCTCCTACTCCAATATAAAACATACTTAAGAGAGATATAAAATTAACCCCTCCCTATACTTTATATTGTCTGTTTAACTACCACTCTCAACCCCCTCTATTAAATTACAAAAATTACACTACCCACCAATTTCTAATCCCATTTTTCCTCTTAATTCGTTATTGGAAGTTTTACCTGATGATCCTGAATCCTTAAAAAAGGATTTAGGTGAAATAAATCATCGTAATGGTACCTTAAAGTGGTTTGTTTTTCATCACATATTTATATATATATATATATATATATATATATATATATATATATATATACTGTAGACTTTTAAGTTGTTATGTTAAAGATAAAAATGGAGGCAAATAAAATGTTTTCCGTCATTAGATGTTTTTTCCCAAACAGGAAAACATGCTGTACAAGCAGCAAAACATATATACCTTTTCTAAAGATGGCACCATAGCTGATTTTACTGTTCATACGTAATTCAGAAGTAGACATTTTGATCTGGAATACCAAGAACATTCCAACATGCCTGCAAATGTTGATAATGACCAAAATGAAACGCCGATTAAAATTCATCCAGGTAACAAGACATGAGACATCGCAGAGACACATATCTCATATGAACGTTTTAAGCTATTTGAAAACATTTGGATACATGAACAGATGCAATAATTGACTGCCTCACGACTTAACGCGATGCATTTAATGGACCGCATTTCATTCTGCGATTTGCTTCTCAAAAGCAAACTAGAGAAATCGAAATGAGCCAACGTTAGCAACCCAAAAGAGGGAATTCAGCCGAATAAAATGATACTCTGTATCAGATAGGCTTAGAAGGGCATTGTGTATTACAAGCTCTTCAAAATCCTACGTCGAATTCAGACAAGTACTGTCGCCAAATGGTTCAGCAACTATGAAAAGTGCCTGGACATGGCTAATTAAAAGAGTGTCTCCTTTAACATCAAGCACAATATTTGATTTCACATCTTTATTACAAACCCGGCAACTTGGCTGGAGTTTCATATTCCAACAACCATTCCCAAATGATACAGACACTTCAGATTATTACATTTCAATCCCCACGAAATTCTCTTAATGTGTAGGACTTCAGTTCTATGAAAGCCTGTAAAAATCACTTAGACCAGATCCTCACTCAGAAAGATGCCAATTTCTGGAAGAATGGAATCATGAAAATATCTCAAAAATGGTGAAAGATCATGGAACAAAATGGCATACATTTGGTTGAATAAATATATGTACAAATATCTGAATATTGTCTTTGAAATTTACTTAAAGACGCAACTAAATTATATTCCAACCCCATATAAATTCAGAAATGTGTGCATGTGTAATTTTTTTTATTATTTAAACATCTATGAAGATGCATATGTAAATAACAGGAATAGAGAAATGGAGAGACACGGACGAGATATTGTATTTTGATATTTGCATGTATATGTAATGATGGTGAAAATGCATTTGCGAGTAAATGCGTACATTTGAGCGTGTAAATAGAAATATATTATAGATGCAGAAGTGCAAGTGTGCAAATGAATGTGAAGGTCAATACATAAATATTTGCCTTGTGATATCAATATCAATATTTGAGTGTATATCAAAGGTCTTCGAGTAAAAACTACAAAATCCCATTTTTCCTAAATCCCTCCTCCATTTGGAATTGTCAGTTCCTAATTTCCCCGCTCCGTTTTACATTGGTAATGTTTTTTTTAAATCGATAAAACCATCAACCTTCAAATGAAAAAGAAAACCTTTCTTTAGTAAATCATACAACTTCCATTCGATTTCAAGTCTAATTACTCCCCGAGCTGAAATTCCAGTTCTTCGAGTTTAAATTCTTCCCTTGGGAGACAACTGCTTCCCGATTGCGAATCACCGAACGTAAATATAAATGATTATGTACTTTCACGAATATCGCATATTGTAATTTTATTTCTTTCTATTTAATGAAGTCTACATTTTCCATACTCGGAACCTGTACGATAAGTAGACTGTTAAATATTGACTTTCCTTAGATATACAATAAAACTAATCACTAATCCTGTTGGTAAATGATTTGTAGCGGAATATCTACTTGTTAAACATTTACTGACACGAGCACATCAAATCTAGTTGTTAATCAAGGGAGTTATCTCCCTTTTTACTTCATTTCCATTTGTTATTATCATTTAAAATAGTTATTATGACTACTTAGTGTGTACAGAGAATTGGCCTTCTGCAAAATGGCCTAGTGGATCAAAGCGTTGGTTCAGGAATTCGGTGACATAGTAATTTGAGTTCAATCCCTAGACCGGGCAGTGTTTTACTTGGACTCAGTGGAAACGGGCAAGCAATAACTAAACAGTACTAAACATAAGAACGACAGACGATAGAAAGCTTAGACGTCGGCAGTAGAACGAAAAGACTCTCCCTCCGTAGATTAAATAAAGGGGCCAGTTAAGAATTCCCTGCAGGTTCCACAGATCGATACACACCTGAGGAAGGCTGGAGGGCACAATGGCAGAAACGCTGTGATAACAACAACAAGAATGGGGACAATAGTCCGAATATAAATAGTGTAAATAATGATTACTCCACTTCCTAGAAATTCAGACAGGTATTAGTTTTTATTTTTTTATATTACACTAAATTTAAATGACTACGAAAGAGACTTAATAGTCACCCAACTCAGTACCTTTTATGCACTGACATTATGTTTAGAGTAAAAATATCAGAAGCACTCTGCAAGTTTTGATGACGTCAAGTCCCTCAGAGAATAAACAGCTCGTGACGTCATGTGCAACGCTAGTATTAATTAAAAACAGCAAAAAGAAACAAAATAAAGATCGGGTGACATGAACGAAAAAAATAGTTCTGCGAATTCCAGATGTCTTGTGCTAAAAAGATATTCTGTGAAAAATGTAGACAGTCGTCTTGCTTTCATCCAAAACTTGGCCGCCGTGAAATTGTATTTAAACTATTGACCGTTTTGATTGAACAAAGCCTTGACTCCTCGCCATTGGATTCGTTAAGGACATAAATTTCGTTTCTATTTTTGTCTGGGAAGGAAAAGAATTTCTATTCATTAATTGAATCAAGAAATACTCCGAACAAATATCTAATTTGGTCTTGTTAATTTTTATTTGATTTTATCAATATACCCCGGTTACTTCCTCTGATTACGCCAAGTGATGTGAGGTAGGCAACAATTCTTGATTTCATCCAATTTTCCAATTTCAGCAATGAGCAAAAGAATGTAGTCGAAAATTAAAGACAAACGATTTCATGTAAGTTTTTAAAAGTTTCTAAATATAGCTACTGACACATAGAAGTCAAAAATTGAAATAAAGGCTCCCAGGTTTAATGGCCAGGTTTCAAAAAAAAAATAACATAATAAATTAGAAACTGTCTTTAAACATTGATGGCAAAGTCGCCTGTCGTAGAGTAATAACTTGTAAACTAATCTCACATACTATTTATTCCCTGGTGGATGCGATTCTTACCACACGCCATACCGCTTTGTCTCTAGACCAAAATAATCTAAACTTAGATGATGTTTCCGTTGCCTACTGTAAAGACGAAGCAACGCTAAAATTACTTCATGCTATACCCATGTATACGTCGAGAAATAAGAACAAATTTTATTGAAAGATTTGTGCCCAACATATAATCTAGGCTAATAGTTTTAATAGATTAAAATCCCAGACTGGAAAGGTTCGGAGTAACTCATAGCTTGAGACATAAGTAAATATAAACGATCAAATGTAGGAATTAATGAAAAGTGCTTAATTGTTCCAACTTAGGAGAATAACTTTTATCATTGAGGGTGTGATATAACAGTATAGTGATAAGAAGTAAAAACACTTTCTAATTTATTGCATAAACATAATATCATTCTTTTCAAATTCATATCATTGTTTACACCGATGCACCATGTGAGATTCAGGCGTTGAGTTCAGCTAACCCTGCCGTTAGGGCAAATCTCCTGTGAAAAGTGATGTCAACTGTCCGGGACTTTGTTAACCATATTTGACGTTTGTTAGTTCTTAAAAAATAAATTCGATTTGTGCAGGAGAAATTTTAAGAAATAAAAATCATTTTCACTTTGGTTAATTCTAATTTTTTAATAAAAAAAAAATCTTGTATCTTGAATCAATGGCTGCTAACGAGTTGCACCAAATACCTTCTCACAACTGGTTCGAATCTATTACTCATTATTTAACAATCAATTTATATATATATATATATATATATATATATATATATATATATATATATATATATATATATATATATATATATATATGAAGAAAAATATACGGAAAAAACAGACAAAAATCCTTATATGCAATTATGCTGTTTTAATGTTAATATAATGTCTGCGTCGGACGTTTCGGTCTAATAAACCATCTTCAGGACATATTCATAAAATATAATTAACATTATCAACTGAACATGACAAAGACGATGGACATAAGAACAAGACTGGTATTTATTCGTACAAAAAGTACAAATTGTGGCACGAGGCCAATAAAGGGGAGGGGTAGAGGCTGGTCAACACTAACTATCTTATACCTAGCTAATCAGATTCGTGACCCATTCGTACATTACATTTTACCCATTCACCAAAAGAACTCGTCCATCACCAAACAATCCTTCAACCACCATAATACCACGTGCTCTCAAGGGAGACCTACCAAAAACGCGCCCCATACCATAAAAATTCTAATAATGATATATATATATACAATTCTAATAATGATAAAATGAGAGGGAAGGGAAATGAACCCAATAATAAACTTAAAATAAACACAAATACAAACTAAACATAATTGATATTAGTAGGGACCGTCCAACCCATAAAACAGAGAAGCCGCTGTATTCTGCCCAAGGGGCAAAATCAAGAGACGCTCTCGCTAAGGGAGTGGGAAAAAGTATAAAATATTAGGCTGGAATGGGAAAATATAAAACTGACCCAGTCGAGATGAAAGGGGGGGGGGTTCAAAACAAAGGAGGATGGGAATCTCAACTTGGATCATAACCAAAGAACGGCCGGGATGCAGGCCAGAAACAACACTTACTCACATTAACTAGGTACACTGAAGCTTGTCTAACCTAACCAAGGGGAGGGTTCCACAGGAAGCCACCCCGATGTGCAATAGGTTGACCTAGAAGAGAAAATCAAGGCTAGCCCCGTTCATACGAAGCAAGCTCGCTTCTTTTACCCACCTTTCGCTAAAGACTGTCGAATGCAATCGTTTTCTATCCGATCTAATCATCATCTTGAGCTGATGCTCAAAGAATCGAATTAGATCTGAATGAGAAAGACGATCACCATTCGAGCCGTGGCCATCAGCGTCAGAAACACCTTCCGTTTCATCCCGGAATACGGGGGCGACACATTGTCACACGCGTATGCGCGATCAATGGACACAAGCTGTTCAGGAGCGAGACGAGCCGTCAGCTCGCCGACATGGTCCCATTCAAAATACTCAAATTTTAGGAATACGTTTTCACAGCGTCGCCCACGTGACGACAACGTGACCATGTTTAAACGGAACGCTGATCTTATAAAACTTTCAGTTATCTGTTTGGATAAGTCTTGTTCTTATGTCCATCGTCTTTGTCATGTTCAATTGATAATGTTAATTATATTTTATGAATATGTACTGAAGATGGTTTATTAGACCGAAACGTCCGACGTTGACATTATATTAACATTAAAACAGCATACTTGCATATAAGGATCTTCGACTGTTTTTTCCGTATATTTTTCTTCATACTGTCGGATCTATATCCATATATTTGCTTACATATATATATATATATATGTATGTATGTGTGTGTCTGTGTGTGTGTTTGTGCATTTGCAAAACGAGCTTGAATTCATGGAGCAACCAACAAAAAAGAAATTGAAACCACTTAACATTTCTAGCGCCACATATTTATTTAAACTGAGGTACAAAAAACTTAGATATATCAAAAGCTAATAGCATCCGACGGAAACCGTTCACCAGGATAATGGCAGGTAAGCGTTGTCGCATGGAGTCTACGAGATTCTAATATCGTGGAATGGGTATATCTAGACTGGTTCATTCCAAGATTATTCATAACTGAATTATTTTTGTTGGGTGTGGCTGTATTGAATATAGTGAGTGTTGCAAAATGTCCTAATTCTACCCAATGGGGTTTAAATCTGGTGAGTGTTGATGTATGTAAGTCAGGTGAGTATTCCTGTAATCAGTTTCACGTCACATTGGGGTCAGATTTAATGTTACCCCTTCTGTTTAGTAGATAGATAGATAGATAGATAGATAGATAGATAGATAGATAGATAGATAGATAGATAGATATAAAAAGCCAGTTTCATTTGAATGATTCATTTTCTACGGCTTACCAATACTTTTAGGCTATTTAAAGCTAGAAAAATTTTTTGCTAAATAACCCAATGCGCGTTAGATATAACGAGCCCAACTGGAATTATAACGACTCTCTGATTATCCATTACACCCAGCACACCCAGGATGGATGTTGATTTTCTTTACTGATCGTACAGGAACCGGTGTTTCAACGTGATATGACCGTAATAGATAGATAGATAGATAGATAGATAGATAGATAGATAGATAGATAGATAGATAGATAGATAGATAGATTATAGACATAGAAATCGCCGCTGGTGCGATGTTGACTTTTCTTCATCGCAAGCGAACATTTATATTCGGTCTTAGTCACAATAATGACAGCTTATATGTGCATTTATTTATAAAGTAAACGACAATTAGTTTGACGATACAAGTTTACTTTTTCTTTACGCACTCAAGCGAACACACAAATGCACACACACACACGTAGATAACCCACTTTATATATATATATATATATATATATATATATATATATATATATATATTGAGAGAAAGAGAGAAGTTATCGTGCAATAATCTTTGACCATTAAAACTATTGTATTTTAATAATAGCCAACTTATAAGTGAATTTTTGCATCGTGTTTTTTTTGTTGTTTTTTTTTACCGTTAAAACATTTTGGCCTGAAATGGAATCATTTCCATGCTTACTTATATTTTGTAGCAGACGTTCTGAATGAGAAGGGATGATGTGAAACAATGCATCACCCTCCAAAGAAAATGGGCGTGGTTGCCGTTGAAAATAATCGTGGCTTTTCACACGCATCTATATCGACAACGCTGAAGCCCATTACCTACCCTTAACTTTGATTACATCCAGTTTCGTCTCCGTAAAAATTCAGCAAATCTCACTTAATATCAGTAAGTGCAGGACTTCAGTGATAAACATTTTGCATTTTGCCAGTATGCCATAGAACTGCTATTAGTAAATAGACAAAACATATTCTGTTTTATTGGTAGGAAATATTGCATACAAACCACCAACATCCGCCTCTCGAGTTCTGGGCCAGCGTAATGAAATGGAAGAGATTACTATTGGAGCTACGCTCAGATAGATAGATTAGATTGTGGACATAAGAAACAACATCGCTTTCGTCCACATTTATACTTGTTCTCATAGATACCTCGACAGTATACTACTATTTTCACTAAAAAGTTACCCTATAATTTTAAAATGTTTACTTCCAAGGTTTCACGATTGTTTCAATATACACTATATTAAATCTGTCATCAGTGGATAGCAAAATTCCGTGTCAATCACTTTCTAAAGTACAACCGACTCCATTTTTACAGTTACAGAGGGGATTAGAATTAGAATTGCAATGAATTTAGAATATATTGTGCTTCTTCACCGACTGAAAAATGGTATCTGTATAACAATAACTTGTCTTAATGTAGTTCTAGCAAAATATCTTATGAATTCTACAAAAATTAGATGAGTTTTTATCAATTACATTGATAAACATCTTTCACGCTTTCCTCTTTGTCGCCTTCTTAAACGAGAGATTAAATCAAGTTCTATTCTGTGGAATTTAACTCTTGTACATTCGCGTCTTGTAATTCAAATCAGATGGATAGCTATTCTTTTTTAATGTCGCTGCAAATTCAACTTTGGCTTTTGGCCAAAAAGTTTGGAATTACAAATAGTCACTGATTTCAGTGCTTGGCTTTAAAACTGAAGATGTTTGATTCGAGAATGCGAACGAGAAAATTAGTGCAAGAAACGTGATTAAAAGACCTGGACCCATCTACATTTGCCTTTTTCATTGATTTAACAGCACAATTCTTAAACTGCACTCACCCTACCGACTATAATGCAAAAGTAATGACCCCAAATAAGTGATGTTTCAGGTCGTACATTCAGCTTTTTAAACCTTTCATACATTTTTCAATTATTTTATAGTAAACATAAAAGCAGCTTTTAGCTATGTATATCTAAAATTCTTTTAGGAATAAAAAATAGAAATTTTTTTTAACCGAAAATAGAAACTAGTTTCAAGGAGATCGCCATGTCTGTCGTGTATATTATTAATTTGTGTTTTTAATTTAAATCATTCAATAGTATCCCAATAGTTTGTTCTTGTGTTTGACTAATGATTCTAAATGTCCGAGAATAGTCAACTATTAATAGCGAAGCCTTTTTATTTTTCTTGTAATAATAAAAAGTCAGTGATTGGTGTGATTCGTCAAAGATATTCAAATTTATAACGGCGCGTCCCTGTTACACACATATTTATAGAGCTTTCTACATGTTAAGGGAGGCATGGTTATGGTTGTTGCCGTTCAGTTTGAATTCTAGGATCAAAGAAGAAGATAAAAGCTGTAAGAAAAGTTTCAAGATGACATGAGGCAAGGGTATGAGCAGCTTTTTTTTAGGTCGCTATCGCTTGCTGTCTTCGTTACCCGAGACATTAAAAGTAAATGCGTCATCGTGAAACAGAAGATGAGTGGGCAGAATGGAAAGAGAAGGAGGAAAAGGAAGAAATGGGAAAGGAATGATTTAATGAGGCGTAACAACGAAATGTCTTGACAGCCTAGTCGACATCACGCACGGGCGCCTAACATCATTGTAACATGATAATTACGCCAATGGTCGGTGTGTGAACCTAAGATGATAAGTTGTAACGGTAATATTAACCATTTCCTTATAAGGAAACTTTCGACATTCATTGACCAAGTAGATACTTTCGGTTGAAATTTATAAAATCTTTTTTGTACTGATGTGGTTTCCTTCCTAACTTTTTGTATGAAGTAATGTGGAACGTCAACTTATTGATTATGTCATTATTTTCTTTTCTCGTTCCATGCGCGATCGATTTTATTTGTTGCTGCTGTTGAATGTTATCAAATGATGCGGTTTTGTTTTATCTGTTATTATTTTGTTTTTTATTCTGTCGCTGCATCAGCTGACGAGCTGCGAAGAAGAATGGTACTCGCTACAACCTACAGCCATTTCTAACCACTAATTTGAGAAAGCGCTTGTCTATAAACGAGTTTACCGCCATACATGACATCCAATGAAAGTCTCGTTTCGACGCGAGGCTATTTAAGAATACCACTCGTGTTTTTAATGTGTTAATGTTTTGGTTTTGTATTAATGTTGTAGTGTTGAGTGAAATAACCTTTAGCCTAGCGTATTTTAGGTTCAATTTCATTATCCCATACATTTCTTAAAAGTGATCCATGTTGATTTCCAACATTCAAAATTAGCGCAACACCGTCTTCATACTCTCTGTTATTTTAATATATACTTTTTTTTTTTTTTTTTTTATACGTTATTTTTTATAAATACAAATATTTAAGTAAATGCCCGAAAAATCGTAAAGAAAATATGTGTCCTCCAACAGGAATCGAACCTGGGAAGTTTATAATTTAAAAACAGTAATTTAACCTTGCTAACCAGACGTTTCCTTTGTAGCTAAATGGTATAGAACGTCAGGATATATGACGGTTCTGTGTAGGATACAGGTTCGATTCCTGTCGGTGGACACATATTTTCTTTGAGACTTGTTAATACTGTTTATTATAGAGTTAAGCTACGTCGAGCCTAGTCATCATCTAGATGAGTGACCGCTTGGGTATACCAGGTGCTATAAGTTTAGATGTAACCTATGACGGCTCGGAATATGAAATCGTAAGACAGAATTTCGATTTCCAGTCAGATTCGATCCATTCACTTATACGCAAATACCCTTGGGAAAGATATGAATCTACTTCTTCTACTCCTCCCCATGACTTGTATCTGAAAATCATTATTATCTCCAAAAAATGAATACAATATTCCCTTGCAAAAAAAGTCATTTTTTTCAATCCCGAAATGTTTCGTATTTAAATAACCTACAAAATGTTAAGCCGTAAAAACAAATCACTCAATCATATTAACTTATCTCAAGAGCTATGAATAAACGCTATGATTTTATCTGTATATATATTTATATCTATATCAAAATACGACTATACGTTTAGGAACCCTAATCAGTAATCAAAGGTTGTTTAAGACCAATAATCGCTGAGTTTCATGGTAGAGTTGGCAGATTACGTATATTTTAAAATTGACGGAAATTTATTTATGCGTTTCAATTAACACGTGATTAAACTTACAGCTGATATCGTTGTTTTGAATATCTCGAAGACATTTGACAGGTTTTGGTATACTGGTCTTCTTCACAAGTTGAAAGGTTATCCTATTTTCTGGTCGAATTTTTGAACTAATTCAGTATTTCTTATCAAATCACGAAATGAAATCTTGAACTGCCTTGATGCAAATGTTACCCCCACACACACACACACCCCACCCCCGCAGGACGCTATCCTTGTGCCTACGTTGTTCCAAATCTGCATCAATCACTTTGTTTATGTCATCAGTTCACAATTCGGTATCTATGCTGACGACATAACTCTTTAACTCTTCTTAATAATTTGTCTGCTTGATTTGATAACGTCAAACTTTATTAAGCGAGGCAACAAATGGCTTGTTTATTTTAACGCATCCAAAACAAAACTGATTTCTATTAAGCTTCTGAGAAAACACATTTTGCTTTCCGTCAGCATGGGTGATGCTAACCTCCAGGAAAGTGATACATTGCGAACTAATGTTTTCCACTGACATGAAGTGGAATGATTATATTGAAGCAATTGCTAAGTCTGCAGCTAAGAATTTTGGTTCTCTATGTTGCGCTAGACATTTTTCCTTGATAAAATATGTCTTACATCTGTTTTACATATTTATAAGTCTACCATTAGTCCTTGCTTTGATTATTACTGCCACATCTGCTCTGGTGCTCCAGCAATCAAGGAATTCTTGATAAAATCCAGAGAAGAATCTGCAATGTTATTAGTTCTGACCTGGCATCTTGACTTTATTCTCTTTCCCACCATTGTAATGTAGCTTCCCTCTGCCTTTTCTATAAATATTTTCATGGTAATTGTTCGGATGAAATTTCCTCCATACTATCTGGACTTTATGAATTTCAACGAAGTACTGGATTCACGATACGGTCTCATTATTTCACAGTTAAAAATTGATAAATATAACCGTAGGTTCGATGCTAAAACTTTCTTTCGTTTATGGAATTTTCTTCCGGCTTCTTTCTTTCTAGTCAAATTTGATCTTCAAAAATTTAAATTCAGTGTCAGTCTTTACCTTCTATCTTCTTAATTTAAGTTCTTTTATTATTCTTTTCGCTCAATAGTGTATTTTTCCTAAAAGTCAGTAACCCCTTACATTTTTAGTGGCTTTATTGTCTTACTTCGGGTGAAATGATTAAAAAAAAAACGTTCGATTACAACAAAAGATCAAATATGGATATTGATTTTTAAAATGGTCAATGGTTGTTCGTTTTCAACCTGGCCTTTTTTTCTCCACATTGTAAGCAATTCATTTTCATCGCCCGTAATCGTTCTTTTAAAAAAAATGGTTCGTTTTTGCTGCGTCTGGGCTGAGAATTGCAAATAGAAATGCATTCTCTTAACAGTTTTCTGTTAAATTGTTAGGCACCCCAAATCGTAATACTTCATGTATCCAAGTGTTTTCAACCACGCTCTACAAGACTCCTATGAGTTTATGCGGAGTACCTCTGCAATGTCCTGTGTCGTGTGGTCAGGACTAGTTTTAATCAGCATTTTGATTTGGACTGCAGTCCTGCCAGAAAGTTCTCGGTCTTCTCGATTAAAATGTCTTCTTATGAAGCTAGAGAGCCACTTAGGAAGAGTACTCTCTCACCATAAATTGAAAATATCTTAATTTTTTTTTTTTTTTTTTTTTGCTGTTCAGTCAAATCATTCAATAGATTAGCTGAAAGTACTCAAAACGAGCAAATCATTTGGATAATTTCTACACGCACGAAGTTCAAAAAGGACATCTCCTGTTCCCATAAAAAAATGCAATAGAAAAAGTAAGTTCAATGCATTCCAATAAAAATACATAAGCCTATCTAATGATAAGCTATCTGACTATAAGTTAAGCAGAATGAATAGCTAAATTTAGTACCAAACGGAAACTGCAATCAAAATTTTGTCCATAATAAAACTGAAATTGAAATCTCACATCAATCACTAACTTAATATGAAACCCTAAAACTATCAACATTCGTCCTAATTTTAGAAATCTCTTAAAGATAAAAGATTTTTAAAATGCACTGCTCACAGTAACTTGCTTTTTAACATTTTATTAATGACTAAATTTACAAAATTAAATAAAACAACGCCGATAATTTTTTTAAGAATCGATGATTAAAATTATTGCATTAAATAATAAATTAAGATCCATGAAAACTTCAAAAAATCACTGGCGACTGCAAACTATATAACCGATATGGAAAAGTTTAATTACCTAAATCTGGATGCGCACTAGGACTCCAAATCCCATTAAAACTTTTCATCGATACCCTCACCTCCCACCTATCCGCAAAATATAGGACTGTATCCGCCCATCATTTCCTCCAGATTGCTTCAACAACACCAAGCCAACGCATTTTAGCATTATTTGATGTAGATTAACTATTCACGAATATCCGAGTAGCTGAAACAATATTCTTTCCTACAGCGTCAAACATTCTATTTCACCTCTGCCTATCAAACCTAATGTTCTCAAAAAACATTACAAAGTCCCTTTTCACACCGCCCATAATGGTAACGCGTATGCCCAAACAAATGGAGTTAGTATGGCTAGTTTCCTTGGGACAACCTTTGCCAATTACTATATGTTAAACAATACGAATTCGCTCTAAGAAATATTATAAAGAAATGCATACTCCAGTTAGCAAACTGAAGATATAAAGTTAATTCAAAGCAATAACAACTCACCAGCGAAATCAAAACTGTATAAGCCCAACATTATTTATAAATTCAAGGGAACTACCTATATTGGGCATACCCCTACTCGCTTATCAAGAAGGCTGACTCTACATATCTCAAGCCACAGCTCCATAAGGCCCATTTAACGCAATGTGAAAACTTGCCAACATCGAGATGCAACATGTCGAGCACACAAATTTGATCCGCACTTGTAAGTGCAAAAAGCGTCTAAAAATAAATGAAGGGATTATAATAACTCAATAACAAACGAGGCTACAATGTCGTCGTCATATACGGAAATTAAAAATATCTCTACCTTTACACACTTAGTTCCAAAAAGAAATCTTCTCATCGCATACAAAATAACAATAAAAACATTAGAGAAGTACCTTGTCAGTTATTTTAATGAGACATGTATTAGAGATGGATTCCAGTATAAATACACAACTACATATATATATATACCATTGAAAATATATATATACATAATTATATTATTCCACAGCGTCTATAATTTTCTCCACACTACAGGCCAATATATCAATAATTCACAACAAAGTCATCATCGAAAATCCTTAAGAGATAAAATGATTCTGTGTCATTTCTACTGGCTTAATCTGGGACCTACTTGGTGGTAGAAATTGTTGTACCTTTTTCACTGGAACTGGTGTTTAGTGTTCGAAAACAGGTGAATAATATTTTCTTGATTCAGTCGGGACGAATCGATAAAATCGTATATCAATGATCGAAAATCGAGATTTTGACTCAATTATCCATTTCATCACAGTCTTCGCATATTTTATAAGCACATTATTGTATTTATCGCTAAAAAAAGAGTTTGATATTTACTAATTTTTCAATTCTTGTTCATTTTGAACTAAACAGAAAGGAACGAATCATAAAGGTGTCTCACTGCTCAGGCCAAATGCTCGGTCTTTATTGCTTTTAGAACAGCCATGTTTTATGCGTATGTGATTTGTTTTTATTTTCTACCATGATGCTATAATTTTTACCATTGTCAACTGTCAGATTTGTTTCATGTTTACTTTCATCTTTGAGATTCAGCATTGATGTTCAATAAGCATAACCTGACAAGCGTGGGGTACTGCATTTTCATTAAATTCATTAGTCATAAGATTTCGTTCGGTTATATCGCTCCACTGTGATGTATCCAGAATTAATTTTATTGTCTTTACTCGAGAGTGGGGGTCATTAATACAGCTTACATACTTCTAACACTCACATTACTATCGTTTCAGCCGAACTATTCTCCAGCCATTTTCAGGTGTAATCTATGATAAAAAGCTACTTCTAAAACATATAGAATAATCATTTCCGTATAACCACCAAAAATGTTTCACCTGACCAAGAAATTGAGCGGGGAGTGGAAATTTCGATTTGTACCATTTTCTTATTAACATTGTCCAATCACATTTACTGACTCTCAACCATTCTTCATTTTTCCTTTTACAATAAGATCGCGTCTATGTTTGAATCTTTCACACAAAAATGACCAAAACTTCATTCTTTCAATTGAATTTCTTACTGAACCTATATTTATAACATCATGTACGTAGTGAGGATACAAACAGTTGATATATTAAAAAACAATCCCCCAATGTTTGAAATGAAACCAGCTATATTTACAAAAACCTAATATATTATGTTCAAATGAATGCGTCACGTGCCGGGAAAGTGGCAAGATGGAGGTGGATACATTTCTCTTGATTAATGCAGACGCATTGCGCACACACGCCAGTCACAGTGACGAGGAAATATAGGGGTGTCGCCGAATACATTAAGCCTTTGGGGATAATGCTGTGAATAAACGCATTGCCAGGTATTTTGGTTCAAGAATTTTAGGTCAGGAGACCTATCACTTTGTAATGAACCCCGCTATGACCAGCCACAGGTCCTGGATAGGTCCTGGATAGGTCCTGAAGGTGGCCATAGAGGAGGACAACAGCCAAACCTGTGGTGAGCTTGCGGAACGCTTCCAAATTTCTGATAGAAGAGTGAGACTTCCCTGACAAGCATAGGGAAGATGTTGAGGAATTAGGTTCCCCTCACACCGCCGGAAGCCAAAAGTCAACAACGAGTTTGATCAAAGTGCTCACCAGTGACGAACACTTGGTCCTGTATGACACTCTCAAGACATTGGTTGTCACACGGGACACCACATCATTACTTCTACAAGCACGCAAGATCATGCTCCGTATCTGGCTGACTAGTCAACAACTAGTGCACTATTAGCTGCTACCAACGGACCAATCCATCACTGCGGACCTGTACTCGCAGTAGTTGGAACGTGTGCAACAGGTAAGCCATCATTAGTTAATTGCAAGAGTTTACTGATCCTCCATGACAATGCCAGGCCTCATGTGACCTTACTCCCCGGACCAACAGATTACTACTACTTCCATTCTCTCAGCAGCCACTTTCATGCGAAATCCTTCACAAATGAGGTAGACTTGCGACGGGAATTCACAGACAGCTTTTAGGACTGGACGCTTGATTTTTACCGTCCGGGCATTACCCATCTTAATTTTTCTGTACAAAACAAGAGTGAAAACATAGTCTACATCGGCAAACTACCAGGCCGAAGTTTTGTCAAGGTAACTTAATTCAACGCAGGATAATGTTCGTTTATAATAAATGCAGAAAATAACATCATCTCAGCTTCATCCAGTTGTTAAAGATTTTGCTGGCAGCAAGAGAAGAAGGATTATCTTAATTCAATTCACGTTTATTTAAGACAAGACTAATTTTATTATTATTTAAAATCCAGTTATAAATCGATTCACTACTTTCTTTTACATAGCTTGAAAAACTTCCAATGTGATTTTCCTAGGTTAAAGCTTTTCTCTGTCATAGAAAGATAGTAATCAATTTTCTATCATCATATATTTATACTCTACGTAGATGGAGTCAGTGTCTAATGTGTTTGTCTGACTGCTAATTACTAGTGAGTTCGATCCTTGCATGCTTGTACTCTTGTATCAAACGAATTTCATTCAGTTATAAACTGATCTCAAAATTCTATGGGCAAGATCAGGAAGTAAGATTAAAAACTAACTGCGATTGTTTTTTGTAAGCGGCATTACATTGGACTTGATAGGAAATAGATATTTTCTCCCATTTTATTTACATTTATCCAGTGTTATTGTGCGAAGTCATTTGTCATTTCGTATGGATTGCTTTAAATTTGAAGATGCGTATACGTCTTGCACTGACATCTCCAAGAATTTCACATTATGATATCGACGGAGATAGATAGATAGATAGATAGATAGATAGATAGATGGTTGGTTGGTTGGTTGGTTGGTTGTTTTAAGGCATATCAACCTCAGTGGGTCATTTTAATGCCAACAAAACTTTTTAAATAGATTCATAGCGATAGTTTGGTAAAGAAAAAGATGTGTATGTATATACATATATTTTTTAACCATTTTTTATTACAAAGTTTTTCTGGTATTAAAACCTATTTTTACACAAGTATGAGTGTTACCTATTTTCCCATAGCTGGGACCCTAACAGGTGCTACCACTCCGGGTCAGGGTGGACGTGGAAATACCAGCAATTAAGAGGTGGCTCCACGCTCCTCAAAACCTCCTGATCGGAGGCTTTGCTATTGGACGTAGTTTATCGTCATACCCAGGACGGAGATAGATTCATTTATTATGTTAACATCCTTGAGTTTATATCATATATAGTAAGGAGAACACTGATAATTAAGTATCTTTGATAGTCGATCCTTTTTCTGGTTGGGGGGGGGAGCTTGCGTTGTCTATTGTCTCTGAGAACACCAAGGTCAAAGACGAGGACATAGACTAGAGCGACTAAGCCCAAAAAACCCCAACGAGACCCAAACAAGCGGATGACGATTACAACAGATCTCAGAGGATTAACCAGAGGATGAAGAGTGTTATACAACATCTTTTCAGAAGACGCTTCCCATGATGCTCTCTGGGATCAAATGAAATCTACCATTTTAGAAAATTCCGAACGTATCCAAGCTTCTTCTTATGAAAGAACTGAAAGTGGTTTGATGAAAACGACACAAAGATCATTTGTCTTCTATTAAAGAAGAGAACCAAGTAATACACTCACCTTATCCAACGATTATGGCAACGAAAGAAAATCGCTTTCTGTCAAATCCTTTAATGTGACTTTTCGTTTTCAATGAATTGCCTTTCTTTAAAGGGAACCAGTTATTAACCGAATGAAAAGTGGGACCCACTAAAGAGATAAAGGACTCCTTGAAATGGCACCTAATCTTCTGTAAATACAGCCACCATAATATAGGCAATCGAAATTGCTGCATGGAAGAACAGGATCTTTCAGGCAACTCTGTCAGGCGGGAGAATCTGCCAGCTACAAGACCATCTTATGTAGTTGATGTGAAAAAGGCAATGCCTGTCCGGTATGGACCGCATTAACTCTATGAGATCATGAAACAGACATGGAGGAACTTCTTAAATCTCCGATTTTGAAAGCAGGCAATGAATACGTTAATGTGTTCCTATTTATTTAGATATTTATTAATTTTGTCTTATTCAGGCAGAAATTTGCAATAATAACCCAATAATAACCCCTACTACTAGCAATAGTTTGAGAGATAAGCTAATCAACACTCTATGGCAGGATTTTGTCTGCATATGCTGCCGTGGTTATTTATTCGGAATGCTATGGTTTTTGAAAGGCCAAGTATCTAAGATCTTCGCCTGCCTCACTGACCGGCTGACTGCCGGACGGCCTGTCAGGAAAATTTAAATTCTAGTAAGGGTAGACAACTATGTTTGTGATTCTTATGCATCAGTGCGCATGCGCATATGTGTGCATGAAAATACGCCCATTAATTTAAGCGATGTGTCTGTAAGGTTGGCTTGCTTTCAAACTGGACAATCATGTCTTCTGACAGCATAAATCTATTGATTTAACCAACAAGTTTGAAGTCATTAATTTCTTTTTTCTATTCTTCAAGTTCTCTTCACGCACACAAAAACTGACACATAAATACAAGCATACAAATACACACACGTAGATTTCCGAAATTATATATACATATATATATATATATATATATATATATATATATATATATATATATATACTGAAAGCTTTTAGTTGCCAAATAGAAAATAGCATTTCTCAAAAAAAATGATATTTCTCGTTACCATTTTCTTTTTTGTACCTCACCTTCTCTTTCTAATTTACATGTATCGTTGCAAATTAAATCCCATACACTCATATTAACACTTACATATTCATATAAAAACGATTCTCCCTTGCATTTGTGCGTGTGCGTGCGTGTGTGTGCGTGTGTGTGTACGCTTGTGTATGTCTGTGTGAAAAAAATAAACTACATTTTAGTGCTTCAAGCTAAGAAAAACATTTGAGCTGACATAAAATAGAAGAAACATTTAGCACATCCAATGGACATTCTCCACCCTGATAGATATGTACGTAAAATGTTAAACACATGTACACTGGCGTATAAAGACACTCATGTATATATACAGATATTCATACCGTTATGAATATATATAAATTCACACATGTTTTTATAATTATACATACATATATTATATATTAAACATAGAATGTTTTAGGTAAAAATCCTTCCTTTAAACATGTTTTATTAAATAAACTGGGAATGTCCGCTAATCATTTTGGTGACTTTCTCTTGCTATCTAATAATTAGTATGATGTCAGGTGGGAAATTGTAAAGGAATATTCCGAAATTGTGGATTATATTCCGAGTAATTCTTTTCATCGCACGCAAATATCAAAGAAATAAGGTTAGGTTGTCAACGTTGCAAAATTTTAAATGAAATGTCAGGTGATTCTGTAAGGGATTTTAGTGCCATGTTTCTAAAATGAACTTACATTTCAAAAGGCATATTAGCACATGCACATTTTTTATTGATAGTGGGATGCTTTGCTTTGATGTGAAGGGCTTCCAAACGTTTTACTTACTTTCCTTTGGGTGGCAGATCGGCAAAGAACTGTTCTGTTGTCAAACAAAATCAGATGGAAATTATTTCAAGAGAAATGTTGCATTACGATTAATATAGGCTGATATATATATATATATTTGTTATCGAAAGAATAGCAGTCTCCTTAAGAGATAATAACTGGTTGACAACATTACTTTTAGGAAAGGAATTTTTTAGAGGTTTTATAAGGTTGGTGCAAAAATAATGTTGGTTTTTAAGGTAAAATAATACGTCAAATACCTACATTATTTTTGCACCAACCTAATATATATATTTATACATGCGCGCGCACGCCCCTATATGTTCGCACACGTGCACACATACCCATGCATATATATATATATATATATATATATATATATAGTGATTTTACAAGCGTAGCTCCGATGTGGCACAAGGCCGAAAGTATGGGGCACTCAGTGAGGATCGAACTCACTACCTGGTCGTAATTGATCTTGCAAGACAAGTTTGATAACCATTACACCACCTCGAGATGCCAAATCATATATATATATGTGTGTGTGTGTGTGTGTACTACACACACGAGAGTCATAAATAACTTCAGCAATTATACAGATTGCTGAAGTAAATTTTGACCTAAGATCTTTCAGTTTCTATGTTATTGTGATTTATATGTGTTAAATAATAATTGGTTTAAGTGCGTTGACAAACAAGATTTATTTTAAAATAAATATTCGAAAAACAACGTTTCGTTCAACATTAACCTATGAATTTAGTGATATAGATGTTCGGGTCATAAAGAGCAAAACAGGGTAAGTCAAATCGTGCTTGCTTTAAACTCTGTCCTATTGACCAATGCATAAACTTCAACCCTAACCCCTGAACATTTGGCTATCATGCATCGCTTTTCTGACTTTCAAATGAAAAATTTAACAAACCAGCAAAATCTGAAACTGTCGTTGGAATTTCTAGGGAGAATATTTCTGCACATGATTTTCTGCGCCATTCAAATGTGTTCATTCAAATGTGTTCATTTAAATGTGTTCATTCAAATGTGTTCATTCAAATGTGTTCATTCAAATGTGTTCATTCTAATGTGTTCATGTGTGCTACAAAAGATTTTATGAAGGTTGACATTATGTCAACAATGAATTTTTATCATGTTCAGATTTTCGTACAAGAATTTTTTTTTTGCATTTTTTTCATGCAAAATCGCCGAGCAATGGAAGCGATTCATTCAAATTTTTCACCGGTTGTTGATGTGCATGGGCGCCTACAATTTTATCACCTTAGACGTCCTCTCGATCTTCTCAAAATTTCTCGTTACACTCGGAGACAGGTGCAAGTGACAGTTCTTCAATTTTTAGATTCAATTTGGTTGTTACATTTATGAAATCCTAGAAAAGTTGGAAAATTCACTTACCCCGATTTGATAGAATTCTCACAAAAAGTAAAACAATCCTTGAAAGATCCTTGAATTTAAAACGATACTTACCTGAAATAAAGAAAAAAAAATATTAAATATGAAACATTTCAATAAGGATCAAATTATTAAAAACAATGTTCTGCATTTGAAGGTGTTTGCCAAACAACTACATCTGAAATCAATACAACATTGCAAAAAAAATAGAAAAAATATTGACCAAACAAGTGCAGAATATAATTTATGTAAATTTGGTCATAAAGAAAAACGGTTCTATATTTGTTTTAATTTAATTTAATAACAATTGGAATGTTATGAACTGCCTTGCATTAGTTTGTTTAATCAGGATTCTGGCATTTCTGTAAAATTACCTGAATTCCAAACATTAAAATGTCGTCAGATAACAAGCCACATTCGAGTTGAACATGAAAACGAAATTTGAACTCAGAATAACATGACTGTTTAAAAACTCTGCTTATCTAGAAGCAAAAAAATATAAATACAAACAAAATGTCATCAATTTTGCAGGCATATATTTTAATAAGTTACAACTGCCAATATTCATTAGGGGTGATTTTATTATAATTACTGTAAATAACTTGTCTCTTGTCATGACTGACAATATGTATAACAGCTTCTTTATTATAGCTATTACTTGATTACTAAAATTATTATTGGAAATTGGTTAACCAAAAAACTCATTCATCTACACGTTTCTTCGTTAATCCTTATGGCAATGACGAGACGTTTTTGTCACAATACGATAAGCTATCCTGCAGGAAGGAATGGACAAATGACTTTCCCAAGGGTAGGAATATTAAACAAACACAAGTAAATTCCAGCACCGTTTGCTAACTTCATGTTCAGTGCTGACAATCGTGACGTTTCATATTTCTTGTGATTGTTATTATAAGTAGTTTACTATCTTCTACACAAAATAGTTTTTAAATAAAATATCTGTAGCTGCTTAATGTACTGGAGTTATCTTACTGTAAGGGAGATCAATCAATCCTAAAATGTTGCAAAATGTTTAATAAAATGGAAGGTGAACAAAAACTGAAACCGTGAAAGATCAACGTACAAAAACAATTAGAAATTTGCATTGATGAAAAAGAAAGATGATGTAATTTAAATCTAGAGATCAAACTAACATTCCATGCCTGAATCTCGTTAAGAAAAGACCCATTGTATCCGATCAACCAATCAATCCAGAATATGTCTTAGAAAACTGAAAAAATACAATACTTTAGAGCTTTCAATTTCCAACTGTTCTCATAATTCATGTTCCTTCTTTTTTATGTGCCGTGTCCCTTCATGACATGGACGATCATGTCTCTCTATAACTTCCTACAGATCGCGAATAAAGAAAATAAGAATTTTATAGAAGACCACAAATTAAAATTGAATGTGAAAGAAAAAATATTTTGAATTTGAAAGAAAAGGAAAAAAGCGAAATATTAAAACGATTTTTGTACCAATCATTATTGGTGTGTTTAGAATAGTTTGAAAGATCTTTGCAAAATGGTTAGGGGAATTGGAAATGTGAGTTAGAATTCAAAGTAATCGAACATTATTATTAAATCGACAAGAATCCTGAGAGGAGATTAGACTACAGAGTAGTCTTGCTGTCACTTGATCTCTAGCAAGCACCAGCAATTATTAATGAAAGAAAAAATCAGCACAAGTTCCTAGTAAAAGATATTAGCAACTAATTGGGCCATTGGAAATTCCAAGGGTGTTGGCAAGTAATATTATTCATTATTTCATGCCTTTAATTTTCTATCCCTCCTTACCTCTATCTTTTCAATAGTTTTTTCTTATCCTTTCTAAACATAATGTTATTAATTCATTTAAATATTGTTATACAAACATGGATTAATTCTATATTCTAAAAAGAATAACAAATGAACAGCAACCTCACTTCTATCTTTCTCTTACTCTATCTCTCCATAACCTTTTGATACCCAGCCAGCATTTCTGTCTATCTTTCATCTCCATCCCTTAATTCTCTCTCTCTCAATCTCTCTCTCTCTCTCTCTCTCTCTCTCTCTATATATATATATATATATATATATATATATATATATATATATATATATATTTCCTTCTAACTAATTTTCTTTTCGTTTCACTCTCACTTTTGTATATCCGACCTTTCCTTCTATTTTCGCTTTCTCCAGTTCCTTCCTACTTAATATAATGTATGCTTCGTGATGGTCAGAAAGGGCAATTGATTCTACTGACCGGGAAACACGCAGGTACTACACTTTTATCCTAGTAATAGTCGTACATATAAACAAATTAAATAATAGTAAAGATATTATAGACATTTATGCCCTCACAATATTCAGTAATAACGACGTTGTCAAAAATTTAGATCGTTTCAAAAAATGTATTCGACAAAAGTTTTATGCGGCTTGACAGTGTTTCGTGATAGAATTAATGTTTTGGAATGACATCGTAAAATAACAGCCAAAGGCCCATGAGGTGGAAAATTGTCACGGTTAATACATATAAGTAATATTAACGTACCACGATTGACTAAAAGAAAAACAATGAAAATATATTTTTGGTAACTTGGTGCCGAAATAAGTCTATGCGTCTCATCGATATCATTTTTTGGTGGTCTTCTCCTGGTAAAAGCCAGGATTACTAACGCCATTTTTTTAAGTCAGTAAGCACTCCATATTTAGAATATGACACAGTGCAAAAACATTTTTTTCCTTAAATGTGGCCATGCTCCCAGCAAAATTAAACATATATATATATATATATATATATATATATATATATATATATATATATATAGTGGACTCTCTCGTCGTGGACAACAAATGAGGGCTCAGTAAAATAAACTTTTATGGTCACGCATGTGTCTCCCAAGATCTGCAGGTGTTTTACAAACCTTTAGACAGATGAAATATGTGAATTTTGACAAAAACGAAATTTATATCAAGTCTCCAAACAAAAAGATATATTTCGCGACGGGTAGAAGATAACTGAATGTTAATTTTATATATATTAATATTTCTATATGTAATTTCTGTCTGAATTTCTGAGTTGATGAGTTCTCATTATTTATCTAGGGACTATTGTCCTCATCTTTTGACTGTTTTGCCCTGAGGTTTTGTCGTTCCGAATAAACTTCAAGAAATTTCCAACTGAACCTTTTATTTCTTAATCTTAAGATACAAAATTGTTTTCGTGCCGCTGACAGTTTCTGGATCCTGGTCAGTCATGTGGTCGGAAAAAATACAATTCTTTCAATCAAAAACACGGATAATCATTGCAGCCAACAGAGATGAGAAAGATTTTTTGGGACAGACTAAAATATTTCCTCCGTTCTATAACTGAGGTCGACCATTTTGAAACAGCAAAAGCAATTCTTAAGTTGTTACTATTTAGCAATTATACTGAAACACGACAAGTTTCAGTGAAAATATTTTTTTATATTTTACTTTGAATGAAATATTATTTAATTTATATTTTTTCTTTTTTAACTTGTGAATATTTTCTTAATTGAAACCAACACTAGCAGTGTCCTAAAATCTTCTACACGAACATATAGAAGGGAGATTTTGAGATATCATATCTACGTTATTGTAAATAAATAGTTTGTTGTACATTTATAACAGAGATTTCGCGATGAGATATTTTGTCATTTTTCGGATAGAGATTGATAGCATGAATTGATAAATAAGTTGGATCAAAGGAAATAGAGAAAAAGAAAATAGAGAAAAATAAAATAATAAATGATAAGAATGGCAGAAAAACACAGAATAAGAAAACTTTGATTCAGTAGAAAAAGTAAAGGAGAAAAAAAGGTGGGGAAGCAGAATGGAGATATTTCTGAACGCAATATTAATTACCCATTTCAAGAAATGCAAATAAGAAAAAAATGCTGAAGTCTGTATTTGCAGGAAGATAATTCCTGGAGACGATCAGGCAAATCTAAAGCAACATTGAAAAGATGTTTTGCTAATTGCACCAAGACCCAACCAATCTTAATCGTATTTAGATGAATGGAAAGTTTTCAATGGGAAATAAGCAAAAACGTACATCGAAATAAACGATGAAATGAATTCAAAGAATTCTTACGAAAGATTTTCATTGAACAGAAGTTTCAGAAAAATATAGGAACATATCACACACACACATATATCACATCCGCGTAACACATACATCGGATGCATACACATGACAAGCACGCAGAAACGCACACATCACGTACACAGATCATACACGCATACATCATACACTAATCCTATATGCACACCACGCACATATAAAAGATGTATGTATATGAATAAATACGCAAGGTAAAGATAAAAAAACATTTATTTTAACAAATTCTTCTTCTTCGTCAAATTAATATCCCAGTTAATATGAATTATACACTGAACATTATACAAGTATAATTTCAGATCATAATTGAACAGATAACATGCTAGTCTATTATTATTCAAGTGAATGATTTCATCGTAAAATTGTTATTAATCAACGGAAGTTGGTAAAATTTTTAGGATTTACTTATAATTTCATGACTAATTTACCCGCTGAATAGCTTATATCTTTTTTATTCCTAGAAAAATTTACAAGATTCTGAGATTCTTTTAATGCAACATTGATAAATATCACATACACACACACACACACTCTCTCTCTCTCTCTTTCACATACACACACACACGCACACACACACACAATTTCTTATTCGCATTTGAATACGTTAGTGTTTTATGCAAAAGAAATATAAAAATAATAAAAAAGCTATTTCGCAATTCACTAACAAATAAAATTTAACTTGAAAATAAATTAGAAAATAGTAAATTACTTGTGTTTGTATGTGCGTGTGCGTGCCTCTGTGTGTGTGTGTGTGTGTGTGTGTGTGTGTGTGTGTGTGTGTGTGTGTCCACAAAACAGACACGCTGACATGAATATACTTTGCTCAT
Source organism: Acanthosepion lycidas (assembly GCA_963932145.1). Taxonomy (NCBI): domain Eukaryota; kingdom Metazoa; phylum Mollusca; class Cephalopoda; order Sepiida; family Sepiidae; genus Acanthosepion; species Acanthosepion lycidas. The sequence continues at coordinate 159,264,837 of OZ010571.1, forward strand.
GTGTCACCCTTTGTGTGTGGTGCTTAATCTTGCAATTGGCAGTGAGTTTAATCTTCACTTTTTGTGTTCTACTATTTCCGCGTTTTACCAAAAAAAGTTTATGTGTACCTTTCATTCCATCAGCTTGTGAATATTATTTCATTAATAATGTGAAAAACTCTGCATTCGAATCAAAACGACTAAAAAAATGTACGCAATGGAAATTCAAATGTTAATTTTTAAAATCGTTTCGAAATATCCACAAAGGATTAGTATTCCTCAGATAGATAGATAGATAGATAGATAGATAGATAGATAGATAGATAGATAGATAGATCAAACATAGTCACGTGCATGCGCGGGAGGGGGGTCTTACTCGAACTTAAGTACATGTAACCTTCTAAATAAGCAAACAGCAAAATTGACGCACACGCACCTTCTCTCTTTCTACTTTTTTCTTTATCTCTCTCCCTCTCCCGCTCCTTCTCTCTATCTATCTTTGTCTTTCTCTCATTCTCTCTTCCTCCAAAACGATTTCTACTCTGCAACATTTACAAGGTTTTATTTCTATTTTAATCCTAGGACGTCATCACTAGATAGAATGTAGCTGTATGCCAGCAGAAATCCGGCAGGCGGCGCTGTTGGTCTACATTTGCCTGCTGGCGGGAACTTGCTAAAGAACAGCTCAGTGTAGACGCCATTGCCTGAGCAGGAACGCTGTTGCTATGGCGACTCTTCATCTCAGCTCAACGGAAAATCGAACGGAGATTGTAAATAACATCGGGTATTCGCCATCGAAATGGCATCTAGCTTAAACTTACTCGAAAGAAAAATGTGAAAAGCAGATCTTACTTTGAACGGATGACATTATAATTACACTAATGTCTATAAGAAGACATATTCAGGTGTGTATACGCACATAAAACACACATACACACACATTATTGATTATGTTCACTTCTAATTAATACCCCAAATGAAGGTATGTACCCACTTCTCCTTGAACTCAAACCTATTGGGATTTTCGCCACATACAAAAATAAATAACCATCAATTAGTAAAACCTGTTTAAGCACACTGAGTAAAAAAAGGACTCTTACTCAGTGTGTAATTGAAACAGAAAGAATTTGTTGGTTTGCAATAATCTATGTGAAAACAAGAAAGTGTATATATTCTTTTAAGTAACTAAAATTATTAAGCTAGGTAGATAAAATGTTCATAAGAAAATGAAAACTTACATTAATTGCTAAAATTTGAAATATCCTTTGTACAGAGTGGTAGCAAAGTTCACGAGATGTTGTTAATTTTCTGACCCGTTCGTGGTTACTAGACCAATGTATTAACAGAAGCGTCTATTATTGAATGACTTTCTAAATGGATGCCACATCTAATAACTTGTAGAAGTTGCTACAGCCTTGCAGAATAATAGTTGCAGCGTTCGAGTTGTCTTGTATCATCAAGGAAATCTTGGTGAATTATTTCACATGACCAAAATTATCTGTTCATATATTTACTCAAGTCGTTTGGTATCTTGGAGTTCAACGTCCTCTTCTCCTCACTGATGAAATATTTATTGATTTGCTAACCCCATCTCTCCTAACTATTCATGTGATTGAATAGCAATTAAATCAGCTGGTCGCTTTCTTTATATTTCAAGCCACCTTTCAAAATTGTTTCAGGTTTCAAAATCCGTTCCTTCGATTTACTGAAAATAATTCAGTGAAGAAGCTCACTTCTCGATCTTTTTTTTTTTTTTTTTACGGAACACTTTTTTTAAAAACTTGAACAACACACAGTATAACCATAATCTGCAGCATATGACAATGTCAACCTTCAGATCCTCACAGAGAAGCTGAGATAAATTCACTCTCCTCGTCGGGAATTCGTTGTGGTGTTCAGGGTGGAATGCAACCGAATTCAGACACAGAAAAATGGCATCCCCAAAGGTAGCGTGTTTTCTCCCTTCCTCCTCAATATCTGCACAAAGGATCAGCCCATTCACCAACTCTGCAATGGATCCCAAAAATAATCTTTCCAGCAAGCTGAGACCTCACTCACCAGTGCTCTGGACGGCCTTACGAGCCAACACTGATAAGACCCAAATCAGTCCCTTCCATATACGGAACAGGGAATCTAACTACCAGCACAAGATCAACTGGTAGGAAAACGGTTAGAGTACACTTCTAAGCCTGTCTACCTTGGGTTCACTCTGGACTGATACCTTACATACACGGACCACATTGCATAGACTAAAGCCAAGGTCGGATCAAGAAACAACAGCCTAACGAATCCGGCCACACGAAATGGGGTGTCCATGCCAGTACAATCCGTACCACAGGTTTAGCTCTTTGCGACGCCACAGCAGAATATGCCTCAACAGTATGGAAGAAATCATCACATGCAAAGAAAACTGAAGCTGCTTTAAACGCCTCCTACAACATCACTAGGTGTTTCAAGCCAACCAAAGCAGATGAACAATACATGCTTGGTTGTATTGTTCCCTCTTACATCAGAAGGACAGTCCATTCCCAACTTTAGTATTTGAAGCAAGAAACCGACCCACTCGATAGCTGTGAATCAATGACAAAGAATCTCAAGTCAAGATACAATCGAACCACTGAACAACAGAACTCCTAATCAGCGTTTGTCCCTTACACTAATTCTCTGAAGATATTGTAACCCCATCGTCAAGTATGAAGACACATAATTTTACTATTTATAATATTAGCTCAAAGCATTACTCTTCTTTCCCTTCCTGTTGTCCTTTAAATCCTGTTTTTGAGTATTTCCATAAAGGATCTTTATTTTCTTGCTATGCGCTCCATTCAATGTAACTCTGTTTTCAACCCTAAAATTAGTTGACAATTATGTATTTATTTGATACTGCACCAAACATAATTTTTTTATGCTGTTTACTTGAAGTTCTGAATTTTGTTACTTTCATGTGGTCGACCAATATTCTTAATATCCTACGTCATTTCACTCTGGTTAGATTTACTACAAATTTACTTCAAATATTTTCTTGCTTGTTAATCCACTTCTTTTCTGAAATCTTCTTTTTGTAGGTTGCTTCAAGGCAGATGTTTTGTCTCATTCTAATAGTGTCTTCAATTTCTTTTTTTTAATATTCTCTGATCTCTTTTCAACTTTTTCACAATTTCCAACGATGTATTCGCATCTTTACAATATATTCTTTCTCTTCTGAGTTTATATCTTTCTAACAATTAATAACAATCTTTATAAACCTGAAACTAAAAATAAATATCAATAACTATCATATGTATATTTATTTACAATATGACCAACAACCCACAATTTACATAATAAAATTTCACCCCGCCAAATAAGTTATTCTAAATTTTTCTCATAAAAATTAGATATTATAAAATAAAAATCATATATTTATAATATTAAAACTATTTTGAAAAATCGAACAAGAGTTGTTTGTTCAACTTTTATTATGAAAACATTGTGCAGCAGGAAATGTAACAAGAGAACAAATTACTGAGCAATGTCTTGAATCCTCAACTTCTTATTAGCAGAGCAAGTTGTGTGCTGTGGGTGATGGAAAGAAAGGAAACTAAGAATTTCGCGCTTGTTTATAAATGGGTTAACATCTTCAGTCATTCCGATTGAAAAATCGTAAAAGTTGTCTTTACAGAAAGACAAGGTTACTTGTTCTTATTAGTCAAAGGAAATGGGCTTGTTTCTCTCTCCAGTTACACAGAGCTTGAGGCTCCGATAAAGAAAACGAAATATATTAGGGACGCTTGATGCCAAGAATACAAAAGTAGGTAGTAAAATAAGCCAAGTTCCAAACGCCGGTGGTGCCTGAAAGCGAATGGCGGCCGGGTGTGGGGGTGGCGGGTGCTGGATTCTAAATTAGTTGTTGTCAAGACGGAAAGAAGCTAAAAGAAGAACGCATTTTGTTTTGTACATTTACTGTCAGGAATGGAACGCATGAAAGTTTGCCAAATTGAGTTTGAAGGACACATCTGTGACATTGTGGAGTCGATATTTGATTTTCTTCACCGAATATTTTAACAGCATATCTGAACATCAAGTGACATTGGACGCGCGTCCAAAAAGGGTGAATACATTTATAGGAATAATCTTCCTCGGTATTAGTTATAAAATGTGTTGGCCATCTTATGCCAAGGGTAATAATGAGTATAACAGACTAAGAATGATATTCTTTTCTCTGCCATCGTAGCGTACCAGTGTTAATACCATGCTAAGATTACTAGTGCTAGAATATTGCAAGAATCCATGCGCTTTTCTCCAGTCAAGGTATTAGCGGCACCTGCATGCTCAACCAGAATCCATTTTTGCCGATTCATTTTTCCAGGCTGTCAGATCTTACGATATGTTTTATTTCCACTGCAAATATTTTTTTTTTAAATTACCTCTGAGTGTTCATTTGCAATTTGCTAAAAACAATGCAATTATTTGTTTCAAAACTATTTCTCTAAATTTGAAATATGACTAAATACCTTTCAGTGCTGCAAAAAAACAATCAAAATCTTGAGGCCTTCAACAATTCATCGCAAAAATATTAAAAGAATTCCTTTTCAAACTTTTTGCTTCATAGAATTAACGAAAAAAGCAAACTATCGTTCTATGGAAGTGGACTCACCTTCAAGAAGACACTCTGTAACTTTAGTCAAGCAGTTTTTCACAAGTGCACAAGTATACACACTGACGCTTGAACTCCTTAGTTTGGTTTGTTGACGTGCAACACGAGTCGACTATCGAGACTAATCGGAGCTTGTAATAAACAATATTCGCTTGCAGTGTCTAAGGAATTTGAATAAAATTTAAACGCCATAGCTGTTTTACATTTTTTCATTTTTTTCTCTTCATTCGAAATAATGTACAAAAACTAAACAATTTTATAGTTTTGCGGTTGTAAGTGTTAATTATGAAGTAACGTAATATAACAATTAGAATGTAAGGTAAGGTTTCAAGAACACCAGAAAGCTGTAACACGACGGTAAGTGGACAAATCAGGCCTGGCTGACCACATATGGAGAGAGAAGGGAGATCACCGCCATCTGCGGGATCAGGTTGAGATCATAGACAAAGAACACCATTGGAAAATTTGTAAACTTAAGGAATCAGCATATATGCTAGGCCACAAAAACCTCCAGAGCCGACCAAGCATAGAAATGAATACAATATGGGAACCAGTAATAACGAGTGCCAGAGAAAAGCGATAATAACAACAAAAATTGCAATATGAGGTCTGGTAAAAACATGAAATGATAACAGCAAAAATTGCAATATGAGCACTGGTAAAAAAATGATGACATTAGGCTTATAATAACCAGAAATTCAGACGCAGATTACCTCAAGGACACATGGCACAGTGGATAAAGGCGTTAGTTAGATCCAGTGACAGGACCCAAAGAGTGTGAGTTCAATACCCGGTTAAGGCAGTCGAGAACTTTCAGAGGGAAATTAACGAGATAACTGATGACATCCATTAAACGTGGAACTAGAACAGTCTACCCAGTGAACGAAATAAAGGGTTCAGTTCGACATTCTGAAGAAGGCCGAAACGTTATAATAAGTATGGCGACAAAGATGAGGACAATAGTCCGAATAATGTAAATAATGTAGAATATATTGGTTAAAGGGTTATTTTGACAGTCACTTAATTGCACTTAGTCGTTTCTGGTCTTTATTTACTTGAATAATAACAGGATGAACCCCTAATTGTTTTCTAAATTTTTGTTAATTTTCCCTAAACAAAATTAAGATGCAATAAATAAACCAAACTAAAAGAGAAACTACGTGCCATCAGTGGATTAGCCAACAAATACACAATAACTAGCCAGCTAAATATCTAGAAGATATGAGTAAATAGATTCGCCTATCGTCTGGTTCACATTCCTCCTCAGTTTTTCCATCCCTTGTTTCCTGTTTAGGATTGCGTTTCAAGTTCCTTCTAAAGTCTACTCCAACTCTATGCTTCTCACATCTCTGATTCAATACTGTTGCAATATCTGGTCTGGTGCCCCTGCTACTCATCTTCAGATTCTCAACAAAATCCAAAGAAGAATCTGCAATCTAATCGATCCTAACTTGGCATTGGCTTCCTTCTGTCTTTTCTACAAATATTTTCATGGCAATTGACGATTTTTTTCTATGTGCCTCGAATACATGAATTTAAGCATGCTACTAGATTGGCATTTAGGTCCCACCCTTTTACTGTTGAAATGGTTAAATGTTTTACTCCAACAGTTTCTTTTCTCGCACTTCCCGACAGTGAAACTCCCTTTCTTTCCCTGATAACTACAATTTTGAAAAATTCAAATACAACGTCAATCGCCATCCCATACTGCCTTGATTCCCGTTCATCTTTTATCCTTTCCTCAATCTCCTCTATACCCAGTCTTTTCTCTCAATTTCATTTTCTGTCACCCCCTGCGTGCTACCGGCACTCACGTCTTGAAATGTTTAACAAATAAAAAATCTGATATTTTATTTATTATTTATGTTTTCTCAATAGAAGTAACTTGGTTGGGCTATCACACGGTTCCTGCTCCTCCTTAGTCTTTTGGACAGGAGTAGAGGTTTGTCCATTGTTTCCTATTTAGGATTGGATTCCGGTTCCTTCTAAAGTCTTCTCATTTTAATTCACTCTCAGTAGCCCGTTGTGTATTAGTGGCATTATTGCCTTACTTGGTGTGAATTGATTAAAAAAGATATATAGATAACGATTTATACTATATAGGTAAGAAAGATTTTACAAGTACATAGATATTTTTAGGTTTACAAAGAGTAGAAAGATTATGCAAAAGGCCTAAAGGTTTCCTGCTATGAAATAGTGTGTTATTATAAAATCATTATTTTAATGTTTCCCAATTTTACACTCAAATCGCTCTCTCAGCACGAATGGAAAAAAAGAATACATTACTGTTTCAACCACCAGGCAGATCTCAGTTCTCAAACCTGTGAAATAATATATGTGACATGTTTTTTATCTATTTCTTGTCAATGATTAATTTTATGTTCGAATCTCAGGAAACGTATCACGTAAGCGAGCAAACTTTCCAAACACGTACGATCTCTTCTTTCTGTGTGTGTGTGTGTGCCTCTCTCTCTCACTCTCTCTCTCAATGTTTGTTTCCCCTCTCTTTTTCAATCTCTCTATCTATCTATCTATATACATACAGTAGATAATTTCAATTAAAAAAATTGAACTTGAATTTATTCGTAGATTCTAATAAGATAAAAATTATTTCCTATTTTAAAGTTTATACAAAAAGAAATTACGTCAAATTATCAAGCTTTCTAATAAAATGTTATTTGTAGCGAAAAAGATATATTACGTGACTTTGAAGATTTTCGACGTCATTTTATCACAAGATGTAAGAAGCTTTAAGTAGCAAAAACGAGCAAACGGCAAGAAAATGCGAAGAATATTCCACAAAGAATTTTGTCTGGTTGGGATTTTGTAGATTGCAAAGTTTTTAAATCTTGGCGTTGGATGTTATATTCATTTCTTCGTCAGATTCTTTATCGTAATAGAATAATTAAAAGTTCGCTGTGCATTAAAATCAAAGAATGTTTAAGAAAACGTAACATTTTTTACACACATTCATCTTCGGAGAACAAACAAGTGCGCCTTAATTCATAATATTTTTCTTATTATTCAATCAATGTTTTTCTTTTGACTGACATAATGATTAACAACGATAACATTGTAATAATATTAACATAATAATGATTAACAACATAATATAACATAATAATGATTAATAATGATTAACATTAATAATGATTAACAAAGATAGTAATATCTGTCTGAGATGAGGTCTTGTAATTATTTATATTATTCGTTTATTATTCACGTATGCCCCGGCCTTCTTCTGGTGATTGGAATTTTCGAACTGAACCCTTTATTTTGGGGCAGATTGTTCTAGTTCCACATGCCATGCCTCTTCCGGAAATCAGGTATAGCTGACCACATATAGAGGAAAAAGTGAGATCGCCGTCCCTTGTGGGATGAAGTTGAAATACTAGACATAAAACATCACTGGAAAATATGAAAACTTAAGAAATCAGCACATATGCTTGGCCACAAAATCCTCCTGAGCCAGCCAAGCATAGAAATGAATACAATATGGGAATCAGTAATATGGAGTGCTAGAAAAAGCAATAACAATAACAAAATTGCAATGTGAGCTCTGGTAAAAATGGTTACTGAGACATTGGGTTTATAAAGTCTCAAAAATTCATACACCAGTAAATAAAAACACTGGATCCAGTGACTTGACCCAAAGTAGTTGTGAGTTCAATACCTGGCTACTGCAGTGGTGAATAAAAACTTGGAAAGTTGAGTTAAAGGGAGATAACTGAGTCATCCGGAAGAGGCATGGCACGAGGAACTAGAACGAAATAAAGGATTCAGTTCAAAATACTGATATGTAGCGAATATGGCAATAAAGTGGACAAACCGAATAATGTCAATAACTTGTAACTTGTAAATAATACATAATGTATAACTTTTGTTTCTCTAATGATTCCTTTCTTCTAATCCAGATTCAAATTAAAAGGACGCGTCCCTAAACTTATCAGTAGGGTTAGGGTTAGGGTTAGGATTGTTAACAACAGAAGAATAATTCTAGAGAATAAACAAAATTATTTTGATTAAAAGCATTCAAAACTCAAAAGATAAAATATTGAAATGTTCGCAGCACAATAATATATACTTCTTCAGTTTAATCCCATTCAAAGGAGAACGAAACTTAATTTGATATTTGCAATTAAACCTTCTATTGCAGAACTGCTCTTTGACGGAAATATCAAAGTGCGATTTCTTCAAATGAATCTTGCTACCTGATCTGTCTGGAAATATATATATATATATATATATATTGGCCACTAATATTATCAATATATATATATATATATTGGCCACTAATATTATCAATATATATATATATATATATATATATATATATATACATATATACTAGCAGCATGGCCCGGCGTTGCCCGTGCTTGATTCAAAAATCGTACGACTCATACACCAATCGCTATCACTTGACTTAAAATATTTTTGCCCTTCCTTTCCTTTAAAGGAGTGCCCTTTGCCGTGCTGATGTTGCTACATGCCTTACAAGCTCTATACTAAACATTAAATCTGTTACGAAAAAAGAACTAAACAAAATGAACACAAAACAATCAGCTTTAAAAAAGGACTCGTAACCGGAAAAACCAAATGAAAAAAAAATGTTAAAAACAAATACTTTTTCACATCCAACCCAGTTCTGCGGAATCAGAATCAACGTTGAGTTCAGCAAGCGAATGAGCCAATTGGATTAAAGTGCCATGCAGATTTAAATTTTTCCCACTTGTGACGAATGTGAATTCATGTGACTATCGATGGGAGTTGGGAAATACAAAGTCGGTCTTGGTCTTCCCGCTAACTTGGAGCATGTGCATGTAAATTTTGGTGCAAATCTGTCGAAAATTGCGGCCGTTCATTCGTTATACACACATACACACATCCTGCATTTTATATATATATATATATATATATATATATATATATATATATATATAATCAAATGTTTCTTCAACAAAAAATAGAAACATTAACATTTTCAACTATTTTTATAAAAGCTCTACCAAACATTTCATAAAACGTTCAATTAAACTGTTACATGTACAAAATCTGATATCGAATATAATTTATGGATTTATTTTTTAACTTGTGGCTATATTATGAATAAAATTATTAGAATACATAAAATATTTGATGAAAGATTATCCACAAAATCTTCTATCAGTTATTTTCACCAAAAGAATTTTTTTAATTGTAATTGTTGTTTCGTTCTCTCTCTCTCTCTCCACCCTCTCTCTCTCCCCCCCTCTCTCTCTCTCTCTCTTTCTCTCTCTCTCTCTCTCTACATATATATATATATATATATATATATATATATATATATATATAATGGTGACACTCGGGCTGTTGCTTTGCGCATCTTGAAAACCTTCGACATGCTTTGCCATGCAGGTCTTCTTCAGCCAAATTTTCGATCTGATCCGTTTTTATCAAATAATAAAATGAAAGTTGCCTAGACCTTTTTGCACTAATGCAGGTGTCCCTCAGGGTTCTATCCTTAGTCCTACTTTGTTTTTAATTTTCATTAATGACCTTCCCTCATGGCATTAGCTCTCAACTTTATATCTATCCTGATGACACAACTATTTACTTCTGTTTCAATACTGTCTGATTAGTCCAATAAGGTCAAACTAATGGCTGATGTCAAAAACGACCTTCAGTCAATTGTTAACTGAGGAAAAGTATGGCTTGTTAATTTTAAAGCCCCAAATCTAAACTGCTTTCTATTAATCATCTAAGAGACCCCTTTCTGCTTTCCATCATCATGGCTGATACTAACCTCCACGAGAGGGACTTGTTGCACCTTCTCTGGCAAACATTCTCAAATGACATGAAGTTAAAAGATTATATGAATCCATTGCTAGATCAACTACTAAGAAAGTTGGCTCACTGTGTTATGCTAGACAATTTTTCTCGCCTGGATCTATCTTACATATTAAAAAGTCTACTATTTGTGCATGTTTAGAATAATTTTACGACGTTTGGTGTGATGTTCCTGCTATATATCTAGAGGTTCTTGATAAAATCCAAAGATGAATCATCAACATTATTAGTCTTGATCTGGCGTATCAGTTTCATTTACTTTCTCACTGCTGTAATGTTGCCTTCCTGTGACTTTTCTATAAATACTTTTATGGCAACTGTTCGGATGTTACATACACTTTTTTTTTTTTTATTTAAGCGCACTATTTAGAATGGCGTCGAGGTTTGACCAATTCACAATTGAATTGGCTTTAGTTGTAACCGTAAGTTTCTTTTTTTTTTTTTTTTTTTTCGCGCTTTTCACTTGCGGAACTCTTTTCTTGGTCCATGCTTTCCAGTTAAAATGCAATGTCAATCGTTATCTACTGTCCTCCTGATTTACACTTCTTTTGTTCTCTCTCTGTCTCTTTAGTAGAATTTCTGTTTTCTAATTCTTCCACAGCCAGTAATCCCTATATATATATATATATATATATATATATATATATATATATATATATATTAGAGATAAAATATTAGCAAAAATGACTCGGGAAAACCAACACTATCGGCAATTTCTTCGAACTATCAATCCTGAAAAAGAAACTAGTAAAATTTGAATAAAAACTCACAATAGATTCTTTGTCTCTCATATTTAATGAATCATATATATATATGTGTGTGTGTGTGTGTGTATGTGTGTGTGCGTGTGTGCGCGCGCGTGCGCAAATACAAAGTCCAAGAGATACTCAAGATAGGTAATTATAGAATATGGTTGCTATAAAGGTTGTAAAGGGACAAAGGAATAAGCGCATATTATGAAGATAGATAACGGTTGACTTGAGACTTGTAGAGATCATAATGACCGGGAAGGCATCCTTTCGGAAGTCTGTTTCACTGTCCGAGTGAAGAAGCTGTCTGAGTGGTGCTTCTTCCTTACCAATGGAATACGAAAGGAATGAGGATCGATCCACCCAGTGTATACGTGCCATGGCTCGTCGAAGCTGTGAAGGTTTGGACTGGTGGATCTAAGAAACATATGAAAATAACGATAGAGTACCTAGAGTTTTTAATCTGTGGGTAGTGGGTTGTAAGATGGACGATAATTCATCACCCACAAGACAGCGTAAACGATTTTGAACCCCCGTCAAGTTTGGAAACTGAAGACTGGTCAGATATAGACCAGATATGGCAGCAATTATCCATTTTTGTTCTGAACCTTGTAAATAAAGTATGGCAGGGTTAATTAGATTTTTTCTGAAGAATTACAACAAAATGATTTTGTGTGTGTGTATATATATATATATATATATATATATGTGTGTGTGTGTCTGTGTGTGTGTGTTTGTGTGGGGAGTAAGACAATGTAGAAAAGCTATTCAAGTACAATTTCCGTCTCTTATAGTAAACGTCATCAAGCTAGAACGAGTGAAAAGGATATTGGAGTATGGGAAAGGGGCCATAAACATCCTTATCTAATGTTACGTATTGGGAGTGTGAGCGTTTTCGTACTGAAAGCAATAATATCTGTGGATATGACATTTAGCTCACGCCGAATAGATCTCTGTTTCTTTTTATTTTGTTTTTATTTATTCGTATGCTACATTGTGCTACTAATATATCTGCGATGATGTGTGATATTGTATATGAGCCCAGTCTAAGGCTAAGTGCATTTTTAAGGTATTTCCCCATTAGTTAAACGCGCATAAGTAGTTCACCGTAACACATCTGACCACAATTTCCACAAAAATCTACCAGTTTTATTAAGAAGGAAAAGAATTTGCTAACAAAATGTCTTTGCTACTTTATCTCATTATCTCCAATTTTGTTCAGATGTTTGTTACACACCAGAGGATTCGAGAACATAGCCAGCCAGCCGTTAGACAGAATGGCCCAAATTTGTTTTGGGGGATGACTTCTAAGAGATTCGAGAACAGAGACCTGTCGCCTTCATTCTTGATTGACTTTCTTCAGTTTATCTTTCTTTACGTTTTAGAACGTTTTCTTTCCAGGCAACCATTCTTTATTTATTTATCTTCTTTGACAGTATGATCTAAGGGACCTACATGTCGGAAATCAAGTTACCGCTTGTGCATATTATTTAAACTCGCCAGTGTTCGTGTTAATTATAATTTTATTCATAATAAATGCACCAATACTGAATATATTTTTCTACCCAGAACCCCTATGTGTTTGATAAGCATTTATTGTTTAATTAATATTAGTAATGATATGGACGCGGGTAGAATTTGATGCTTATGTAAGTTGAAGTGGATGTATTTATTCATAAGGTAAAGGCATTTCTAAGTCTCCATGAGATTTAAAACATTTTTATTGTTACTAAAACAGAGTTTTGGGTCAATCGAATACAAACTAGGGTTTCGAAGAAATGCGAATGTTACAAAATTTCTACTTCATCAGTAAATCTTCCAAACTGAAAGCAATTTTCATGAAATGTACTAATTATCTAAATACACTAATTAAATTCTCCACTTAATTAAAAATAAAAGTAATATGAGCTGACAAGGTTTACGTGTAAACGCGGTACCCAGACAATACCGGGTAACCTTGCAAAGTAATAAAGTAAGCTAAAACGTATTTGATATTTTGTTTGATTTTATGATACCAGTTCGGCGAATGAACTAAAAACGTAGTTAAAATTTTATCGGAAGATATTGAATGATTCTCATTATGTTTTACAATCCCTCTTTCTCTCTCACTCTTTCTCCATTCATCTCTCTTTTTAACTCTCTCTAACTCGCTCTCTCTTTAACTCTCTCTCTCTCTCTCTTTATGTGTATGACTTCCACTCTTTCACTCTCTTTTCACGTGAGATGCTTTTTCATTATTGTAAGACATCGTCCATGTTGTTTTGTTCTATCTCATACATTGATTAGCCGATGAAGCGCGAAGTAATAAGTTGGCCGAGCGACTTGCAGATCGCTACTTGCGCCATGTTAACGAAGGAAAAGGTAAGAGGGTTTATTTATGCCTTTGTGCCTTTGATGTGGAATAAAGTGGAAAGAAAAAGAAAGCTTAAAGACGATGAGAAAAAAAAACGAACGATGGATATATCAAAAAGAAAGAAAGAAAGAAAGAAAGAAAGAAAGAAAGAAAGAAAGAAAGAAAGAAAAAAAGAAAAAAACGGTCATATATAATTTGCAGAGCAATTTCGAGAAGGAAGAATAAAGACTTGAAAAACTGATTGCTTCTGTCGTCGGTAAGATGAATGCTACTGAGAAAACCAAAAAGCTTTCGAACTAATGCCCACATCACGAGAAAACTGTCAAGGTAACAATTTCAGTGACTCAATTTAGTCAGATACCAGATGTATTCAAACTTTGATTTACGATTATATCCAAACCTAATTTTTACTGTTATCTTATTTCGATCTCGCAGACAGTGAATGAAAATTAAAATAGAATGTCATGCATATTGAATCTACAATATGCGACATCAGAGTCGTTCTAATTGATAACGTTGTTATGAAGATCGATTCAAAACTGCAAACCGTGTTGTCCAATGAAATTTGCATTTGGTGTTTCATCGATAATTGAGCCTAAATATAGACTATACAGGCTTTTAGACCAGATATCTTCAAGCTATCAGACTAACCAGTATCAATCACATCGTAAACCGAGGAAAAACTCAAAAAAGCTTCAGAGCTTGAGTGAAAATCCAATCGAGTTTCGACTGTTTTATGCTGTTAGACTTGCGAAACAAAAATCAAATTGAAACTTGTCAGTTATTTTTTATAGAGAAAGGGCATAATAAATGCTGAACATTTAAGATATGGGAAAAAACACATTGAAGAATTTTGAAAAAATAAAAAAACAATTTCTGAAAAAATTTCAGGCACAATATTTGGATCACCAGCGATTTCAGTACCGGTAATTTTGTAAGTTCAACTTTCTTAAGAGAATTCCTCTAATGATATATCTAAAAATAAACTTTCACATATATAGAGAAAGAGAGACGCATGAATAGGAAAATTAGAATTCTGAAAACATGGAACTTTTAACTAATATTCGATTGACAAACAAGAGATTTTAGTGTTTTCTACAAGGTTCAGTCAATGTAAACTCTTGAGATTGTTTGAAAGATAGCTGTCAGAGTAACCATCGAAAACACTATGATCTCATCTTCCACATAGTGATTAACCTGTTTATTGTCATATATTGACTTCTCACATAGATATACACATGCGAATGGGAGTGTGTGCGTATGTATGTGAAAAACTAAGAATCTGTGTATTTATTAAAATCTGTGTAATTATTATTTGTGATGGAAATGTAAATTATCAGTTGCTATTCGAAAGTCTTCAGCTGAATAGGAAAGAAGAAATGGCACAATTATGGGAATAAAATTTATTTACTATGATCTTAATTTCGTACTAGTTCCTATTTTGTTCACTGCCAATTTCTTTTTCAATAACCTATTATCTCTCTCTCACCTATCTTTCTCTCTCTCTCTCTCTCTCTCTCATTCTCTCATTCTCCCTCTCTCTCTCTCATATTTCGTCCTTTTTGCAACCAGAATCATAGCTTCATTTTACCTAAGTTACAAAACATTGTAAGAGCTCAAAAAAAAACATTTTGTAAAACTTTATCAACAGTTTGGATGCGTGTTTCTCTACAGTTATTAGGTTGGTGCAAAAATAATGACGTAATAATGTCGTTTTTTGACGTATTTTTAAAGTCAAAAAACAACATTATTACGTCATTATTTTTGCACCAACCTAATAACTGTAGATTTTTTCTTCACGTTTATTAAAAAGAAAGAATAATTAAATGATGTTGAAGGATTGACTTTTATTAATTTTCATTAAGTTTGTAAAATATGGGGAATTGTATTTGGTCTCATATAAGATAATGTATGTTCTCGCCATCTACGGACTTTGTGGTGATAAGTGTGTAGAGATGACCCATTCAACATATGGTCATTTCGAAGGTTGTACCAAGAGTAAAAAGTTGTTCAAACAAGGTAGAAAAGTGCGCTAACCAGCAGCTGTAGGCTGATTGCCTAACTTTAAACTGCCAAGGTCAGATAATCATATAATATCTTATTTCTCATAATTTAAGTTCTAAATGAATTAAACAAATTGTTTAGTTAATGTGACTATTTTGCATTTACATGTGTACTGTCTTCACTGGACTGCAAATGAATCTGCGCTCACTTTAGGTATTATTTACTTATGTTAATAAGTAAATCGCTTTTTTGTTCATATATGCCAATATAAATCGAATGGGTTTCATTTTATAATCGGATAAAGAGCGGACGTAGATTTCAAGAAGGATTTACTTCAATTTATTTACTTCCATTATTTTTTTTCTTCAGATTCTTTTTAACTACAAGAATTGCCGATATTCGCGTGAGGAAGATTTCAACCACAAACCCAGATATTAACAAGATACAGGGAAATATTTCTTATAATATGCTAATGTCATCTACTTGTAAAATCAATCATGGGAAGAGATCGTCATTAAAAACGGGACTGTGGAAGGCTTGTAGGCTACAAGAATTAACTTTTATCTGCGAGAGAGAATTGGTCAGAATGCAAAAACAATGAACCCATACAAAAACTGACCGTTTTTAACATTCGGGTACAAACATTTAATTCGAACTTTCTAGTTTAAAGAGTGTCTTTCTTTAATAAAATTCAGATGCTCATGATATGCTGAAGTTATTTATTTATTTAGCAGGAAATCTGGTACAAAATGATGACATTTTGTACTTCCTCTCTGAAAAAAAGACAAAAACATCTATTTCGATCGATTATATATTGATCTCTGTGCGACAGCCTGAAGCTTGTTTTAGACGAAGTTTTGTTACAGCAAAAATATTTTAATAATTGTGTTATAATTTTCCTTTTTGTCCATTTGTGGGTGGTTTGTACAGAATGAAACAGGTGGGCGGAATCGACTTCTTTTCGTTTCTTAATATTTGAATTGAATGTTTCACTTGGTTGGGTCGAACCATGCAAAAAACCAAATGACGCTGCAAAGGCTATAAACAGAAAGAAAGAAACAGAAAGAAAGAAACAGAAAGAATTTGATAAAATATTAAAAGTGTTTTGTTGCAAACAATGAAGCTCGTCTCCCAATTGATTTTTGAAGAATAAAGTACATAGTTATAACCTTGAAAAGAACTGGTTATTTTTTTTAAACATGGCGCTTCTAGAATAATCGAAAGAATAAAATGAAAAAAAAATGTTTTTAAAAAAAAACAAACTCCTGAATAATTAGCAGAAAACTGAACCAACTGGCGATATTTTTCTATCTTAGTCTGTGTTAAATAAGGCGCTTTGCTTTTCGATCAAAAAACATGACCAAAATTAAAGTAGATATGCAGCCATTGTTTAGTAAAAGGGACTCAAGAGTCGTAGAGTCTCTTTTCTATGATGACTGATTATTTGACGTCAAGAGAGTTAATAATACACCATAGAGGATCAGGCAACGTCTGACATTTTGTTACTCATGGCATTGCAATGAGTAAAATATTCCCTCACTAACGTCTATATCGTCTCTAATTTACACGAGATAAATAATACTGTATTATATGGAACATAAAGTAGAAAAAATCCTTGATCAGATAACGAACTGCCTAATGTTGTGACTGTGATTTTCTCCGATAATCCTTTGACATAGGGTAGGCAGAACGAAGCTGTTTTCCATGTAACATAAGGACGACCTTCAAAAGTGGTTCCACACATGGCAGGTATCTCTTCCGAGTAAGACACCCCATAGAGGAGAACATGACTAAGGACTGTGTGTACGCCATTCCATGTTGCTGGGGTAAGAAATATAAAGGAGAAAAGATAAGACACGACGGGATATAGAAAAATCAGGCTTAGCTGACCACCACCTGTAGGGTGAAGTTGAAATAATAGACATAAGAAATAGGAAAATGCAAAAACCTAAGGAATCAGCACATATCCTGGGCCACAAAAATCTCCTAAGCCGGCCAATTATAGAAATCACTATAAAATGGGAACCAGTAATACGGAGTGCAAGAGAAAAGCAATAATAACAAAATTGCAATATGAGCTCTGGTAAAAAATTATTTGTGTAACGATTTTAACTGTAAATAAATGTAAATGCTTCCTTGTTTATAATTTAAAATTCCTCAGAAGACTGTAGGGATGTTATTATAGTTACAAATAAATAAAGTAATAATATTAATGGAAATTATAAATAAAATTAAAAAAACAACAATATTTAAACCGTGTTTAAAATAAAAAATAAAAATAATAAAATTGCTCCCAGCATGCAACAAAAACTGTTTCTGTCGGAAATGCAGACATCTCGCCAAAAGACGAGAGGTTCAATCTCTTCGCCCAAGACGTGTCGGGGTGACAACACGTGTGTAACTTCCCCTCCATGATAGGACTTGTGATATTACGGGGTAACTTGCTCCCTTTTATAACATGAACATTATCACAATTGTAATGTAAAACATACGCACCCAATGCACACTAATACATAAATAAAATTGTACGAAATTATCAGACAATGCCTTCTCTGTATTGTATACATTTATTTTCCGTTTTTATCTGCATAAAAACAAGCATAAAATTCTACTCCCATAACTCCCGCAAAAGTATGGTGTACAAGAAAGACATACGAATATATCACACGACAAATGCTATTGTTCAAAACTCAAATCTTTTACACTCAATGCCAACAAACATTAGTTCAGTTTTCTGTTTTTTTTTTCTCTTATATCGAACATAATTGAAGATTTCCACAACGTCTGCGTTTGGTTGAATAGATCAGGGTTGCTGATTTCAATTTGCATTATCCTCTTAATGCAAAAAGAAATACTTCTATGTATCGGTAAATTCCACAATGCCTAAGCAAACATTTCTTCGTCGTTCATTAAAACTGTTCCAAAAACCATCAGAATTAATAGAAGACACCAATGGATCCGACCGTTCTGTCTTATACCTGATTTTTTTCATATATTTTTTCTATGTGCGCGATCCATAGTTATAAAGACAAAACATTTTCTATAAATAATAAAAATTTAGAAAAAATGATTAACTATACCTTACTTCATTACTTATCATTAACTGCTTTTTGTTAAGAAAAGAATGGCTTACTTTTCTACTTGCATTTGATGAATAAAAAACAATCCTTTTACAAAGAGAGAAAAATTCAGTTCCTTCGTAATTTTTTTTCTTTTTCATTCAATTATTTGAAGCATGAATTAATCCATCTTTCCACAGTGGCTCTTGAATAAATGAAAACATTTTGATTTTTTACCGTCGAAATAAATAATAGACCTATTAACTGCTTGCGATGGTATTTATTTTCTTATTATTCAATTCGACGTAAAGCACTCTGGGCAATATTACTGATAAACTGACTGATTTTACAAGAACCGGATTTTAGTAGATTTAGTATAGATTAAAATTCACAGACACGTAAATGAAAGTAGATAGATAGATAGATAGATAGATAGATAGATAGATAGATAGATAGATAATCATAAGGGAAAAAAGAAGTTGGAAAATGATTTTTTATAGATATATGCATCTCAGTCAGATCTTTTTGATCGCTATACTCCTTTCTTCGTATACACACACACGCGCACGCACACACACACACACATACACACACACATACACACACACATACACACACGGGCGCAAACAAACAAATACACACAAACACAAGCGAAATAACGAAATGATTCTTTTGAGCCAAGGACAAAGGGCACATTCTTAAAAACATACAGGATCTATTTCTAAAGTTTGGCGCTACTTAATCTTCTTTCATTTAGCTATTCCCTTATTGATTCTCTCGAATCGATTCTCCAGAATCATAAATACATCACAAAAATAATTCAAACCTAATACAAAATCCTTTAAGCGAAATAAATATCATGTAACCGTAATAGTTTAGGCCTGTGATCCGAAATATACTTGAAATGGCGCTAGGTGATTCCATTTCCTATGTTAGAAGACAATGGCTTATTTACTATTTTTGCAATTAATGACAAAGCAATTACGTGCATCGACAACAGTAAATAATGAGGTTTGAATGACCATTTTGGGATCGATTATCGATTCTTACATGAACCCTGTATTTATTGTCCCTTCAATGATTGAAGGGAGCTGAATTCAAAACAAAACATACACCATTTTTGCTCTTTTATGAATTTACCATTTCGTAAAAACAGGATCTTTACTCTACATCGAAAGCTTTGCATTATTTCGTCCAGAAAATAGAATTCACTTTCCAGATTTCAAATACATACATTAAATGAAATACATTTTTTTATTCTTTATTATCAACAGAGAAAACTCTTGAATATTTTCAACTTCTGTGATTAATATTTTGTATTATTTCGAACTATTAAAGGACAACAGCTTTGTAAGTTTGCTTTTTATGTTCTTTTTATTTTAATCATATTCACCCCATGCAAGGCAGTAAAGCCACTAAGACACAAAGGTTTACTGAGTATGAAATAATAAGAAAAATGAGAAACATTATTAAGGAGCGAGAACAATAGAAGAGTAATCAAGAACACAGTAGATATCGATTGACATTGCATTTAAATTTGTTTTCTAATCATTTCACCCCATGCAAGGCAGTAAAGTCACTAAGACACAAGGGGGTTACTGAGTGTGAAAGAAAAAGTAAAAAGAGAAACATTAAGGAGCGAGAACAATAGAAAAGTAATCGAGGCAGTAGATAACGATTAGCATTGCATTTAAATGTTTGAAAATCAAACTTGGCTGGAAAGCTTGGATCCGGAAGAGTGTTCCACAAGCGAGAAGTACGAGAAAATAAACCGTTAGCATAGAACTTACACATCTAGACAGCCATTTCATCTGTAAAATGATGAGACCTAGCTGCCAATTTAGTACTGTGCTTAAATTCATAAAGTCCAGACACCATAGTGAAGAGCTCATCCAAACAATTAACATGATAGTATTTTATAGAAAAGGAGCAGGGAAGCAACATTACAGTGATTGGAAAGTGAGTGATGTCGAGACGCCAGATCAGGACCAATAATATTGCAGAGTATTACGGAATTTACGAAAGGGTAACTAACTGCAATTTGAATCATTTCTACGTTGTACTTTTAAGTTCTCTCCTGAGAACAAAGGATTGTAACATTCACTAAGATTAGTGCAGCCGTGCTCATAGCGAGGCGGTTATCAACACAGAAAGCTGAATCCTCGAACCGAGTTCATTACATTCACTTTCGCACTTTAGAAAGGCATGAATCCAGTTGTCCTCTTCCCAGTTATGCGTTAAATAGCAAGAGAGACTGTGTTTAACAACCAATGTAGGAGAAGGACAGATATAAATTCAAAATCGTTTTGTGCATGAGGCTGGCAACTCCACTCGTAAAAAATCTTACTGCAGAAACTAAAACAGCAACACCTCGCGTAGTGAGGCTGTGGCCCTATTTTCTATAGGGGAGTCTAATGATAAGGGGAGATAAAGGCTAAATTTAGGTGAATTTAGTAGTAAGAATATGTAGCGATAATCTTTGGAAATCAGAATTCCAAATTCAAATCGGCTCGGATACCATTCACTGACGCCGTTGAGAAATACGCAATTATATTAATTGTTTTTCTTGAATGCTTATTTACTTTTTAGATTTTGGTTTTCTTTGAATCTTTAAAGAAATAAGACGATGAATGATAGATGACCAACAGATGACCGATCGTATTTTGTAAGAGTGTTTGAAATTTCTCAACTAACTGCAATTGTTTCTATCATAAACGAAAATAAATGTAGTTTAATGCAGCCGTTCGTTACTTGAAACATATTTCTAGATTTGAAGTGGAATGCATGTTGTGGTATCTGAAAATTCTACTTGGCACTTGTTTGAGATGGAATCGAAAATACTTATTTGGCAGGCTTCGAGCAAGTGACTTTTTTCGTCTTTTTCTTCCATTTTACTTGGACATATATTAGTTTTAAAATAATGTGAAACTGCTTACTTGAAACTCATTTATAGAAACTTAAACAAGGCTCTGTGTGTGTGTGTGTGTGTGTGTGTGTGTGTGTGTGTGTGTGTGTGTGTGTGTGTGCGTGCGTGCGCGCGGTCTTGTTTGTGCTTCCAAATTATAATGGTTAAAGTGTTTCCCTTTTTGATTCATGTTTCAAATTTGAATTTGAGGCTTAAAGTTTCCAGTTCTATAGAGGATTTTTATTACTGGATAAGTTGAGAACAAAATCATGGTTATCGCTTTTTCTCCTTTGACACGCAAGTGCCTAAAATTACCCTATGAATTCATCTTGCAAGCTATTACTAGGCATTTCAATCTGAAGTCTCCCATAACTGTGGACGTACACCAGATTAAGCTCAATTTAGCAAATCTCTCTCTGTCTAACTCTCATATATATATATATATATATATATATATATATATATATATATAATAAAAAGTAGTTTTAAGATATGGTATAGTTATGGTTTAAATTGCTCAATTTTATGGATAGAGTATGTGGCAATCAACATGTGGCAAGAATGACAGCTACTGCCTCATAATAGTTGCGCGTGTTAGGCTCAGTAGCATATAAGAGGTATGTCGGACTCAAGCATGTTAAATGCTGAAGTTATGTACAAGAAGAAAATTTGCGTAAATTTTTATAGACAAGGGCAGAAAATTTCTGAAATGGCTGTTGGTGGGGTCTGTTGTTTAGCTGTGATTACTAGCTATCGACATTAGTCCAAAAATATATTAAAAGAAACGTCTAGCAGGAAAATCACCAATAGCCGACAAGGCATTGGACAATCTCGACTTATCGATGCGAGAAATGAATAGAAACAAATGCTGACAAACAGACTACGGCGGCAGGAAAAGTTCCTCACAACACAAATGGAATATTGATCCTTTCTGCTAATGTATTGTTCTCGCTGCACTTCAGTCAGAGCAGACATGTTAATATCAATCGCCGAAAGCTTCTTCAATGGGCAGGTGAGCGCTGGAATTGAACCTTGTATCGATGTAAGAAGGTCACCTGATCTGATGAGGTTCGCTTTATACTGAATAAGAGGGACGTTAGAATAGATGCGCATCGTTATCCCAGGGAAGCTATGGCATCAAGATGCATTGTGGGAAATCAATCATCTGGTGGCGGCTATGTGAGTGCTTTTGGTAACATTCTGCTAACTGACGAACGCTGGAACTGTCATTCATGTGGAGTGTCGCGTACCACCTAACTTCAAATCATTGAAGATCATGCACACCCTTTCATGAGAACAATCTTTTATGATGGAAGTAGCATTTTCATCAGAACAATGCTACTTCCGTCATAAGCTGTATAGAAATAGTTTCAACAGCATAATACTTCATTCTATTGCACTGGATACAAACTCTCGATTATAAATCCATTGAGAACTTATGAGCATTTATGAGTAATTATAAGATAAGTTGACCGAACTCATTCGCTCTGTAGAACCTTCATGATGTAATTGCATTAATTAATGAGCCTCTCGTTACCTCCTTGCCTCAATTCACAGACTTTTTGTTAAGTTCATGCTTGGGAGCTATTTTTCATGTGCAGGAAAACCAACACCTTATTAAGTTGATTGTCATAAAATTTTGGCTCCTGACTCTTTTCACACACAAATCATTCCATCACGACAGTTTATAGATACACACGGTCTTTCATTTTAGTGAATGGATTTTTTATCCGACATTATTATTATTATTATTATAAATGTTTGACTTGTTATCTCTATTTTTTACTGTTGTATTATATCAAGAAAAGGTGTAAGAGATTTTCTGTGTGGTAGTCACCATCTGTATGATGTTTTCCAAAAAACAGAAAAACAACATTTCATCCCTTGTGACCTCCGACCGTCGTCAGACATATCGATCCGAGTAACCGACAGGGAATTCCGCACTGAACACGGTACAGTAGCCTAATGGATCAAAACATTGATTAGTGAATTTGGTGACATAGTAATTGTGAGTTCAATCCCTGGGCTGGGCGATAGAAACTTGAACGCAGTGGAAATAGGTCTAGCAATAACTGAGCAGTAGTAAAAATAAAGAACTAGATAAGATATTCCTAGACTTGGGCAGTAGAACGAGAACAGTCTACCACCGTAGCTTGAATAAAGGGTTTAGTTCGAAATTCCCTGTAGGTTACCAGGATTGACATACACCTGATGAAGGTCGGAGAGCGCTACTACCGAAACGTTGTCATAACAGCAAGCATGCAAATAGTGTAAATAATAACTCCTCATCTCAGAAATTTAGGAACAAGATAATAAGAAATATTGTGACGCTATCAATACTAGAGGCCTCTAGACCTTTAAGATTATGTTCAGCTCTGATGTTTGTTTTAAATACTCATTGGATAAACTGACTGCTAAAATGTTTTTTTACAAATTGTTTATCAACTGAGTATGAATTATGTTCAGAGTTGTGTAATAAACAGTTTCTTTCGTGTGATATTTATATTCTGTTGTTATAAAAATTTTATTAGTATATGAATATATTGATTGCAGAAGTGTTGCAGTAGTCTTCCAAGTTAGGTCTTCCCTGTATCAAAGATGAATGGAAATTCTAGTTCCAACACGGAATGTAAACAGATAGATAGATAGATAGATAGATAGATAGATAGATAGATAGATAGATAGATAGATAGATAGAAAATAAAATTGTAACACTTTGTCTCTATTGACTCAAGGTTAAACGCAAAGATAAGGATGGATTACAATTGTAGATCAATACGTGCAGAGTGTCCAAAATAAGACAGATTGCATAAAAATATTGTATATCCTCGCAACCAATATTAACTTTGTCCTGTGCTCTCACTTATATAAATTCGTACATATGGGGAATACAATTCATATCTATCGCACCTGTAGATACACTACAAGAGTTACAGTTCGGTTAACGATATGAGCAAGCTATCATCCCATTATACCCCAGATATGTTCAATACGCGGCAGATTTGGAGATAGTGTTGACCGGGGAAGTTGTCAACATCCTGCAGAATATGTTGAGTAATATGGACATTATGCGGGTAAGCAATATTCTGGCGGAATTATCCATACCGTTTCTGTTGCAAGAAAGGTAACTGAAAGGGTTGAACAATACTCAGAACGTACATGAAGTCGTTCAAAGTCGCTACAGCAAAAACATAAACAAGCGAAACCTACACTATGATGTCAGGGGTTGTGTATGTGACACCTGCTTGTATTGAACACCCATCACAATAAACTTCATCTCTATAAGCGAAACCGTTTAAATGTCGGACAAAGATAATGCACTGCTATGTGTGTTATTACGTCAGATGTTTTAAGACTTTGAAAATGTTCTCAAAATATCTCACCCATTAATATACATATACTGTACCCAGGTCAGAATCGGCATCGTCTGTCAGGGTGCCGCTATCTTACATTCCATTAGTATATATATATATATATATATATATATATATGTGTGTGTGTGTGTGTGTGTTTGTGTGTGTGTGTGTGTACGTGCGTATGTGTGTATTACAGCAAAAATTCAAAATTACCACATGTGGGTAATGTCTATTTCAGGCCAACACAACTTAATGCCGATACTTATCAGCCCTTGAATGCCTGTTTTTAATTTATTTATTTTTTTTATTGCAGTCCTATTCAAAATACTTGTTGTTTGCATAGTGTAGTATCCGATAGTAGGAACAGAAACTCATTTACATACAATAAAAGGCTCTGGGCATAAATAAACTCCGACTCGAGACCACTTACCCTCATAAAGATACTTTACGCCCTCTCCTTGTCACCAACATAAAACCCCTTATCAAAAATAAGGCATCACTTTGAGTAGGACTGCTCTCTAAAATAAATTCAAAACCCCAATTCCAGACAGGCATTCAAGGGTTGATGAGGATCGGCATTAAGTTGTGCCGGCCTGAAATAAACTATACTCATATGAGGTAATTTGGCATTTTTCCTGTAAAAATATATATATGCTCTGTTATAATAAATACATTGAGCTCTCTGTGGATCAGTTTTAATATTTGATATCACTACGATAAACCTGGATTATATACCAACGGATCTATTACAAGTGTGTGTGTGTGTGTGTGTGTGTGTGTGTGTGTGTGTGTGTGTGTGTGTGTGTAATATCGCACAGTGAGTGTTGGTCTTAATAAAATAGTGCTCGATCTAAAGAGAACTATATATATATATATATATATATATATATATATATACAAATGGATACATGTTTCAACGCAATCTCTAGTTCATATATATATATATATATATATATATATAGAGAGAGAGAGAGAGAGAAAGAGAGAGAGATGAGATAAGAAAAAAAGAGATATGAACAAACTGTGAGATAGCTAGCTAGATAGATAGATACAGAGAGAGAGAGAGAGAGAGAGAGAGAGAGAGAGAACTGTGCCAACTAAAAAAAAAGAAACGAAGAAGCTAAAATGTTTTAAAATTAAAAGCAGACAATACAAATAGAGACATATTGCTAGACAACCAGCTTATATCTTTATATGCAAATATTTTCTATTTGTAATTACAGTTTGTGCAATTTGTTCTGGTTTAGATAGTTTAATTTCACCGTGTACTACTTACATCATTATAAGTAATCATATGGCTGACATAGCGCCATTTTTTAAAGCTGATGACAAAAGCAGAGCCTCGGCGATGGAAACTAATCTATTTCCCAGCATTTATGAACGATTTTTGTTGCAACTGCAACTCTTTATTAGCCTTTCTGCATCATTGTTTCTGGTTGGTAACTAATCCTAAACTACTATGACACATTCTTTTTATTTACACACGAAGGTTACGAAGCTTGGTTAGTTTTGTATAAAAATACACGCAATAACTGAAAACTTTTAGATATGTATCTTCTTTAGTGACAAAGGAACACGTTCCATGATCGAGAAATAAAGAAGAAATCTGTTACTCATAAGTATTAATAATATTTTTATCATTACTCATTAGTTTATATTCTGATTTTTTGCGTACCTTTCTTATTCACAGTATAATCTGTCTTTTGCTTTCATTCTGTTCTGCATCTTTATTCCTTCATTTTTTTATTCTTTAATTTTTTTACATCAGTTTTCTTTCATTCTTTTATTCTTTCATTCTTTTATTCTTTCATTCTTTTATCCTTTCATTCTTTTATTCTTTCAATCTTTTATACATCTTTATTCCTTCTGTTTCTTGTGATTTCTTTCTTTTTTGCTCACATTTCTCTTTTTCTTTTTTTCTCTTTCTTTCTTTTCACATTCAATACATCATTCTTTGTCATCTTCTTTATCTGATGAACTTTTTCTTTCTCTCCTTCGCTCTCACTTGTTCTCTCTCTCTCTCTCTCTCTCTCTCTCTCTCTCTCTCTCTCTCTCTCTTCTTTTTATTTTTTTCTCTGTCAATCTCTCATTCTTTCTCGCTTTCTTTTCTCTCTCTCTTTTTCTCTCTCTCATCAACTGCTCTTTTATCCACTTCGATTTTTTCCGACTGGAACTATTGAAGTTGGAAAATCTTTATAAGAACGCATTCTTACACTTAATTAATCTTTCACTTTAACCATTTTCATTTTATTAGATTTCAATAACATGTTATACTATTTGAAAATGTAATTAATTTTTCAAAAGTTGTAACGTCAATCAGTAAGAAATTTCTGTCTTGGTGTCGACTAAGCGAGATTGGTCACTGTCATGATTTTATGATTGTCTTCTTTTTATATTATGTAATCTGTGTCATCGATTTAAATTAAACTTTTCCTCTTTCACATGCAGAAAACGGAAGTTGAGTTTAATATGACTAAAACATCAAGACTTCAATTTGTCAAATATATTACAATGATATGTTTACAAAATCCACAATACCCTGAGATTATACAAGAGAGATTCTGTCCACTTAGATTTCCAAACTATTCTCTTGTTAGATAACAGTAGCATCTGTAAAAATATTAATTATCTATAGAGAAAATAGGAATTCGATCCGCGAAATAAAAATAAAACTCACCAAAATTTATGCTTGATTTTTATGCTCATAACTTTTAATAATTTTATTTACTATTTTAATGTTTGATATAATTTCCTTTGTTCAGAAACTTTATCTAATTAGTGACTAAAATTCAACCTTTTTCTCTCTTTTGTATTAAAAATAATCCCATCTCTATCTTTGAGATGATCTTCACCTCTCTTGGCACAGGATCTATCATTTAATTATGCTTTCAGGAATACTAATAAATTTGGAAATTTTAAATATAATATAAATACTCAAAATTTTGCAAGCATTAAAATATATAGTTTTATTCATTTAAAAAGCCACTGACATGTGAAATATATTATTTTAAATTTGCCACTTATTTAAACAATTCGAAAAAGCATCATAATGTTAAATGATAATGAACAGTTTCGATTTAGTTAGTTTCAAGTCGAAAAAGTTTTTCAAAAACACTTTTTCAGGTCAGAGAACGTTAAGCAAAATAAAAAGAACGACCAGAAAGAGGAGGAAGATGATATTGAAAATTCTATTTTTATTACAGGAGATGCTAGCATTCTGTCGTTGTGATGAACACGGTAGAATAAAAAGGTTTAAATTTGGAAATGTAAAATCACTTTCTTGAGAGAGAAAAAAGTCAGCAAGGAAAGTGAAGGCGCGGTGGGAGGCAAATGAATATTGGTCAAAGCAAAAGAAGGAACTTCGAAAACAGCGCAATATTTTCATGACAACATTTAAAACGAAATAGTGAGTTTAAAATAAGAAAATATAGACGACTGCACAAAAATATATAAAATTTTAGGGACAATAGAAAGAAGAAAAGAAACACTGCAGAAAATTATATCTTATTGAAAAATACAAGAGACCGCAGTTTGGTTCCTTTTATATTCTTTTCTGTTTGTTTGCTAGCAAATAAATGCAACATTAATTCGTTCTTAAATAAATATTGCAAGAACAAGACATTTGTTTGAATTTTTTTTTTTTTCAATAATATTTATCACGGAAAATTTTTGTTCCTGCCAAGATTTGTAATGTTCAACTTGTAGAAGATTCAAAAGCGAGGTTGATTAGAAATTTTACTGAAAAATCTACATCGGAATCTTCCACGCATTGATAGAAGTCTGGTAATTTAACATTGAGATGTATAGTCTTCTCATATAACGGTAACATTATCTCTTCTCTTGGATTGAAATATGAATCCGATACGAACTTAGATGAAGGAAAAGTTGTTTTAACAAGAAGCTATGAACGAGTCCCCAACTAACGTTTGTGCCACGTTGCAAATACGTTGCCTTGTAATGTTGCAAATACGTTGCCTTGTAATGTTGCAAATATGTTGCCTTGTAACATTAAGTTAAACGAAAATGGATAATAAATTCCAGGTAGATATTAGAACGTGCATTCCTTATCTAAATTAGTGATTCTCAATTTTTTAAAATGCAAAAAGAAATTGTATAACTTCTATCCATATTGTGAATTGAAGAAAAGTATTCTGAGCTTATAATTGCCAGAACGGAATTTTTTTAGCTGCGATACTCCACAGCGTTACTATCACTTTTTGACAGGGTTGGATTGAGCGGTCATTTTAGTGTCAGAAAAATTGTTTTTTACATCACTGTAACGTCACTGTAACGTCAACACAATATCAAATATCCCGCAACCCAAATACAGCGTATTTGAAATGTTGCAAAAATCTTCCGTGCTTAACTTGAGTCGTTAAATCTGAAAGTGTAAACTGGTGAACGCATCAATCCGTCTCTAACTAAAGAACTAATAATCTTATCAATTCTTTATTTTAACTCTTTTTCAAACTAATTGTTCAGTTAATACAAGGCCCAAGAGACACTCAAGGTTTTGATATGAACGTAAGAGAGGAAGGTAAGAAGTGCATTTTATGAGAATATGTTAGAAAGATAATGTTTCACCTTAAATATGGAGAAGTTAACATTATAGCAGTCAACTCCCCGATTTATGAATAAAATAGCAGGAGAAACTAAGCCAACTAGCATTGATAGGGCAGCCAGTTTAGAAAATTAACAATTCTACCTTCAAGACTTCATGGGCGAACGTGGGAAGCTCAGTTCTATTACTACGTAGTCATGATATGGAAATGAATATTTTGACGAAATTTGATCCATTTCCTTTCATCAAGTCTCTCTTCACCCCCTTCTCTATCTTCTCTTTCCCTTTCTCGCTCTTTCTTTCTATTGATATATACATATATATGAGTGTTTTAAGGAAACGTGAACTTTAGTCACCTTCCTCCGTCGATTCTTTAGAGAAGTCGGTTTATATATTTCCTTAATATTTGAGAAGAAACTGAGCCAAATTCCAATCATTTAACAAACCAAAATAAATTAAAAAAAAAACAGTTAAACTTTCTTTGCGAAGAATTTAGAAGAATCCCTTCCCAATGGTTATCAAGGTTTGTTTTTCATTTTCTAAATTTTTTTTTTGTTTTTTGCTTTTTTTGTTTTTTTGACAAGGCAAATTAATAGACAAAGGAATAAAGAGGAATCTAAAATAACTTTCATCAATATGAACAGTAATTACTAGACATGCCCACTAAGTAGTTGGACCAGCGGTTAACAGTTTTGGTACATAGACGAGAACTATGTCAAGAATTCGATCCTCATGGGGGTTCCACATTTATATCATTTTGTTAAATTAAGCTAAACTTAACAAATACTGAGAAAATTGTGTCCCTACTATATATATATATATATATATATATATATATATATATATATATATATATTCAATCCCAGCATTTTCATGCTAATTTTCTTTACTGGACGGCGTTCTCCTCTTTGAACAATGACGCAACACAATCTTCCTTATCTAATTGTTGACATTTGGCATGATTAAAATACGCTTAGTAAAAGTAGTATTAATAAGGCTGAATACGTTTATTAATTTAGGAAAATAAATTGCTTCAAGAAAATCATACGTGTTGAGTTTTAAATTGTTATTATTCGTCTCTAAATTGACATCCGATTGCTGGGAATTGCGAGGTTATTAAAGTGAAAATGGATATACCAGTCCAAGTACAAATTCTTTTCGGAAGAGGTTCATAATGATTGCTTTGGAAAATAATAAAGCCAATACTTTTTCGCAAGACAATGTTACAATGCTAACCAAGTCAGATATTTTACTGCCTGCTATGATTGACCCCCTTCGCCTGCTATGATTGACCCCCTTCGCCTACTATGATTGACCCCCTTCGCCTGCTATGATCGGCCCCTTCGCCTGCTATAATTTCATAAAACAGTAGCTCCTCTCATGGCCTCCGACAAATTCCTTCAGAGGCGAAATCAGAAGACGTTTGATAAGAAGAAGAAGAAGAAGAAGAAGAAGAAGAAGAAGAAGAAGAAGAAAAGAAAATAACTGTCTCCTAATCTATTCTTTTCTCATCGACTATTTGCCACTTGACCAGAAAACAAAATTAAATTTAGATTATAGTAAGGAAAAAAATCACTCATTAAACGTTAGGATTTATTCTATTTAAACCAGTGATTACCAAAGTGGAGCGCATGCCCCACCGGTGGGGCATGATAATATTTTGGTGGGGCATGCGTAGGATATGCACCCTTCGGCTTACTATACCAACAAAATAACGGTGTAATTCGAGAATAAGTTGTTAACAGTGAATTGTTTTATAGTGAGCTCAGATTTCATTTTGCATTATTATTTCATGATTAAAAATGATCAAAGTATATTATAGAATAAACTTTCATTGAAATATTTTATATTTCTGCCTTTCAGTTCTGTATTATACGTTTTGAAACTTTATATATTTAACTGACTCTTTGTTTTTTAATTTTTCTCTTTCATAGACGTCATGGTCTTTGGAAGCTTGTTCAGTGACTAAGTTAATGGCCTTTTAAGCTCCCTTCGCGTGAATTGCAGTAAAATTTTGAATATGTAAGAATTAAATATTACAGAATTTTAGAAATACCGAAGTGGGACATGGCCCCAAATAGGTTGGGAACCACTGATTTAAATGATATTTATTATACAAATAATATATATTGAGTGAACTTGTTTAGTGCGGCATTCAATGAAGATGGAACTCGCTACTGTTGTAAATCATTTACTGTCGTAAATCATTTGCTGTCGTAAATCATTTGCTGTTCAATGCCTAATGCTGGTTTGCTAAAATTGCAGTTATCTTGGTTCTTTAATAAAAAAAAAGTTTTTGTTCTATAGTGTTAAGTTTGCGAGCCACTATTCACGCGTAAGCCGTCACAGCTTCCTTATCAAGTAACATGGACATTTTTGATCCAAAGATTTTCTAGTCTTGAAAGGATAAATCTCTATAAATTACATCGTTATTCCCGCATATGATCTTTCAAGGAAGTTCAGTGGGCTCTGGGGATCCATCATCCGAAACAGTAGATGCTCATTGAACTTTTTCAATATGTCAAAAAATATGTCTACCTGAAAGATTATTGTGAAAGAACCAAAAATGAACGAATATTTGGAGATAATCTCTCATAGACATAATTTTTGAAATGAAGACGTTAAAAAAGTTTCAGTTGTTTAATGACAATCTGATTCGCATCAGTACTTCGTCGAATGCCTTATATTTCCAAACACAGACATCAGCTCCTATCATCGCAATCTGTTGCCGCCAAATGTTAGAATAGAAAATGAATGAGAGAGATACATCAACACGAAATTTACCTGTACCAATTTTTTGTTATGGTTGCGATATTCACACATTATTTCGTTTGTCCACTAAGCGGCAGGCAGAACACCAGCAGAAACCAGTCAGGAAAATTCTAAGAAACGCCTTAATGACAACGCCACCTCCTTTCCCGCCAATCCTTACTCATGCCCAACACCCATTCCGCTGTCTACCTACCCAACCCCAACAAGCCCATCTTTTGATGGTCGTTCGTTAGATTGCTTTCTTCGCTTCAATGGCAGGTAATGATTAAAGAAGGAATGACGAACCGGAAGTACATTCATTGATTGAACAATTTAACCAGCATTTCTTCGAAAGACTTCTCCGAGACATGCCCGACTTCCAAATTGGGTGGGTCGCCGAAAACCCACTTAAGCCTTTCAATTTCGGTGATTTATTCAAAAAATAGTTTCCTTTTAAGGATTCATTTTTTCCATTTTTTTGCTTTTTATGTCAATCTGTTTTTCTTTCTTCCTCTCTCTCTCTCTCTCTCTCTCTCTCTTTCTCTCTCCTTCCTTCTTCCCTCCATCGGTCTCACTCTCTCTCTCTCTCTCTCTCTCTCTTTCTCTCTCTCCATTATACTTCTATTTGTCTCTTACTTTTTGTCCATTTTGCTCTTCTCTCATAATATTCACATTTATTTTCATATATGTAACACATGGAAATGCATGTAGACGTTTATATAGATGTTGACATACAATCACACAGATAGATAGATAGATAGAAGTCAGTTATGTGCCACGCGTAATACACGCTTAGGCGATCATGTATCTTTCGATACCTGACTGACGAGGCAAATTTTTTTCCCGCAGTAGGTTGCCATTTCTTTCTGCGGTAGACCAATTGCCATTCAAAACTATGGAACTCGGTCTGTTCTGCTATTTACCCATATATGGGGGAGAAGACAAGGATTAATACTTTTCCCAAGGGTATTAGCACGTAAGTGAATGTAATTGATTCTAGTGGAATTCGAACTCGACTCTCCGATTCCTCAATCCGAGCTGCTATCCATTATTCCACCGTGCCTGGAAGATCTTCCTGAAAAGTATCCTACTGTTAAATATTAAGAGAAAATGTCCTACCTAGGGTAATGGATCCCTTCAAAATAGTTTCCTTAGAGGTAATCCCCACCATACCTTCCCATTTTCAAAACTGTCGACAAAGTTCAGTTTTGGGGTTGCCATCA
The DNA here is from genome assembly GCA_963932145.1 of Acanthosepion lycidas. Lineage (NCBI taxonomy): Eukaryota > Metazoa > Mollusca > Cephalopoda > Sepiida > Sepiidae > Acanthosepion > Acanthosepion lycidas. The sequence goes on from OZ010571.1 coordinate 159,298,239, forward strand.
GCTGCCACGTTTTCCTTAATCTCACTCATAATGTTTCGATGGAATTTTATTTTTAGAAAAAAAATGCGTCCCAGGAAGGCAAATCTGAACTGCAGAGGAATTGACTAAAACCTGAATGATGTAATAGTTTCTCTGCAAACTCATAAATAATCTACTCGCTATGGTCATTGTAAAAGTGGCTCTCATATAGTAGACAAGCTTATTCAATGGCGATGCACTGCCAAATGAATGATATCGTAGGAATGTTTCTGTCCATACAAGCGAAATAACATATCTTCTGATTGGATGTCAAGTCACATAAAGGCCGCATAACTGATTGTCAAGATATTCAAAATGGCCACTTAAGTTCCGGACATGCCTCGTATATATGTACATGCACATATACACTATTTTTATTTAGTTACATATTTGTATAATTACATCATGAACGGATAGAGCTCATAAAAACGAGGAAGATTGGATATATATTTAAATTAAGCTTGAAAGGTCAGCATTTTTGTTTGAACTTCGTTCTTAAAGTCAATGACATCAGTTTTTCTCTTCTCTTAGAAAGAAAATAAATAAAACATTATCAAATTAAACAGAAATTAATTCATGCACACTGATAGAACATAAATCTTGTCATGTATAAAGATATGCTTTTTTCTTATATTCAATGTTTTTTTGTTTTTTCATAAATTCAAGTAGCTACGAATTGGAATTGCTCTAATAGCAGTTGAAGTCTAAAGTCGGTTTCCTATTGAATTTCATTATTAAATACATATTTGCCTTTATTTTCATTTGTTTTTAATCATTTCTTGATTTTATCGACATTTTATAATTCTTAATGTAGTACTGCTAGTCTTTTAAAACTAAACCAATCTAGCAAATGTGTATGTGTACATACACACACACTTGAGTCTTACGTTCTCTCTCACTTTCTTACTCTTTTCTCTCTTGCTAAATATATATATATATATATATATATATATATATATATATATAATATAGGTAATATTCGTTCTTTGTAATTTTGACTTAACTGATGTGTTGTTATATTTTAAGATAAGGTTAACTGTCTTAAATGTTTTATAATCGATATTTAATTTGATTTTTTTATTCCGGTCAATTGGGGTAATGTATTTCTTTATAATATAATTACATCGGTTACACAACTACAATGCTTATCCAGACGTCTTACTTTACACCTATATGATCACAGTTCCATTAGAACCCATTTAAATACATACACAAACTTACCAGACTCCATTAGAAACATACTAGTAGAAAACACAAATATAATAACTGCATCCACCTGTAAAAAAAGATTTAAAATAATGGAAGCTTTAATAATAAAAAAGAAAAAGCCAACTCTTAACAATATTAACTACGAACAATGCCACAATGTGCTAATCGTATTCGAAAATCAAAAACATCTCTACAACACACCAAAACATACACATAACGCACACACTCAAGTAAGCTGAAAAATCGAATCATCTTTGATAATGGCTAAAGGTATCGCCAAAAGCACTCAGAACTATAAAACATTTGTACAGTCTTTACACACTCTTTGTCCAGAAAAGAAAGCTCTTGTTCGAACACAAGAAAAACTAAATAAAAAGCTTAACCGTAGTACGTTGTCTAACGTTTTTAATGAAACATGCATAAACGAAGGATTGGTGCCTAAATATACAGTATATATATATACATATATATATATATATATATATATATATATATATATATATATATATATATATATATATATAGTCAATTCTAACTGTTTTTTCTTTCTTTTTCAACTTCCAGAACCTTATATCCCATGCTTTTGTTTTTTCATTTCAATTTATCACAGGTATCGCAGTTTTTATTCATCGTGAATTAATTTAAAAAAAAAAAAACAAAGAAAGAAAATAAAAATCTTTTCGTTGAATTTAAAATAAGAATATACTTTTTGCTGTGCTTGGTGTAACAAATCCGGTTTTGAAAATGAAACTTTAGGACATCTGCTCTCAATCGTCGCCATTTTTCTTTAGCTTCCTGCTCTTCTGTACTATGTTCGTTCTCGTTCGTCCCCTCTCTCTCTCTCTCTCTCTCTCTCTCTCCTTCCCCTTCTATCTCTCCCTCCCCTGATGTAATCAGTTATTCATATAATTGTACTAGTCGACACAAAAATCAAAATTTTGTTGGTCTACGGTTTCAATAAAAATAAAGTATAACATAAAATTCTTCTTATTAAAAGATGCGTTTTCGTGCGAGTCTACCACCATCAAAACAAAGTTGACAGTGACGTTAATCGAGGAACAAGTGTCAACTTATATTGGGGAGACATTTCACCAATAAAAAAATTAACATGTATTCGATAACAACAAAAATAACAAGAAAGGAGATTATCATTTACTGAAGTTACAAGATAGATAGATAGATAGATAGATAGATAGATAGATAGATAGATAGATAGATAGATAGATTGTTATTTTTCGATGATATCATTGATTCCTTTGTAATTTGAATTTGAAATTGAGTCTGAAATAAACAGTAAGATTATCAAAGTCTGCTGTGAATACTTCGATGTAACTGGATCTAATTTCTAAAGAATACATTATAGATATTTAACACGTTTATTCTTATAGGATGAGCATCTTGTGACATGTTGAAGATTGACTCTGAAGCACATATGCTTCCATTCCATTATTCACAATATAAATAGCCCCGGTAAAGTAATTATTCTCAATATTATTATTTTGTTTACCTTAATTTGTCGAGCTTTTTTAAAAGGGAAAGAAAAAGACCATCGTGTACAAATGTGTCATCTGGCAGAATTTGAAATAAATAAAACGATGCCAATGGCGAAAACAAACATTATTCTCATTCTGTATAGCTTAATAAATTTAACTTGACAAAATAAAGCGTAACTAGGCTTATATCGCAATTTCTAAATGGAAATCAAACAAAAACATAGATGTGATTATGTAAAGGTTCAAATATCCAAGGTTAACGTGTTACGTTCAATTTTTGTTTTTAATGGTGATGCGGTAAATTGATGGTTAGGCGTATCACAGAACAAGGTCATAACTGGGAATCATTCGATGAAGATTAAATTCTCTACAAGAATAATGGTCTGCGGCACTACATGATAATCATGGCACCATGAGAAGCGTCCAAGGTGAGCATAGTCTGTTTGGAAAAATTCTTTAAGTCATTTTTTTTATGTGTTCTACTCTTTGGAAACGCTAGAAGGTAATTGAGAAACGAGAGATGGAGATCGTGTGTCAGTGAAGGAGGACGTTGTATAAGGAAGTGGGGAGTTAATGATCTGCGGGCAGTGGCGGCCGTCGTGGTTGGTGCATTGGAAGAAGAAAGATCAACTCCGTGCATCTCTCGCTTCGAATTCTAAGCCAAGTAACCACAGATGTGCTACAAGAAGACTGCAAGAAGAGCTACGGTAGCAGCAGGAGCAGCAATTGAAAAGGAAGAAAACGAAAGACACGGATACGGCTTTCTTATTATGGGAGAGAGAGCAGGGAGTAATCAGATTGGTCTGTTTGCATTGGGCCTGTTTCCCACTGATTACTCACCAGTACAACACATGCACGGGTAGTTAGCATGCACGAGGAGAAAGAACAGTGAAAGGGGGAGGGGAGGAGGAAGAGGAGGAGGAGAGGGAAGGAGGAGTGGATATAAGGTGAAGGGGAGAGGGAGAGGAGGAGGTTGGAAGGAAGAGGTGAGGTAGGAATAAAATAGGGGAGGAGTAAAGAAGAGGAGGAATCAGGGTTGTTGATGTAAAACTAGGAGGAAAAAAGCGGATTCGTAGAGAGAAGTAAGAAAAAATAAAGTGGAAGAGGGAAAACTTAAAGAAGCTTTCATTAGGGCAGGCAAAAAAAATAGTTTAAAAGGGTGAATATAATAACGAGAAGAAGAAATGTAGAAAAAACATCGAAGAAAAAAGATTTCGAAAGAAAATAAAAGAGAAAGAAAAAAGGGAATGTTGAAAACTAGAAAAAGATATTTGTTTAAAGTTGTTGATAGAAATGAGAACTGGATGAAGTGATAGAGAAGAGGAAAGATAAAGATATTTGAATATGAAAGAAAAAAGGAGACAGAGTAGATAAGAAGAAAATTAAGGGAGAAATAGAAAAGAAAGAAAGTAAAATAGACAAAAGGAAGAAAAGAAACGACAATTAAAGAAGAAATAGAAAAAATTACGAGAATCAATGGAATTTTTCATTTTAAGATTTTTTTTCTTTTCTTTGTGCGTTTTTATTACTTTTGGTATTCTTTGTTTTTTGTTTGTTTTTGTTTTCATTCTCTTTTTCTCCTTCTCTCTCTTGTTCGTCTTTTTTTATCTTATTTACTATCGTTTATCTTCATTCTCAACTTCTTTTTTCATTTCATTTCGTTTTGAATTTTTACATTTTCGTTTTTGACATTTCCTACTTTTTCTGACTCGTCTACCTCTTCTGGTTCCTTTCGCTTTTCAGCGCGGCCAGTCGAGCTACGAATTAATATTGACTCAAGAAATAACGTTTCACTCACTGCCTTTTGCGTATTCTTGCTTGGTTTATCGAACATACAACAAAATAGACACTCACACATAGACACACCCGTACACACACGCACACACTGTTAGAAAAAAATCTACCCAGGGTAGAAGGCGTCATCCAGACTCCGCAGTGTCGATATTCTTTGCTATGGTTTTGGATGTATTTCGAATCAGAAGAATGAGACGATTCTAAAATCGACAAGACAAGTCTGAATGGAAGCAACTTTGACCGAAGAAGTCTCGTTGCTTTCCACCACTTTCTTTGACTTCTCTGCTTCTTTGCTTCAGACACAAGTGTAAATATTGTTGTAATGTCTATTCGTTTCTTTTTCATGGAGAGTGAAGTGCAATCGATTGGCTGTTTGTTTTGTTTTTTTAATAATGGATACGAGTTTCGGAGATTTTCTTCATTAACAATGATGATAAAAATAATGCTTACATATGTGCGCAATTTAAGAAGAGAAAAAGAAAAGACATGGTATTTAACAATATTTTGACGGTGTATGTGTCTTTTTCAGGTTATGTTTAAAAATGGCATACAAGTATAAAAACATGAAAAAACATGAAAAACTTATAAGTCTTTGTACAAACATCGTTTATCTTGAGAAAAACGGTTGTTTTTTTTTGTGTTTTTTTTTTTTTCATTTTACCCTAAGTAAGGCTATAATACGACGAGGACGCAGAGGTTACAGGGAGTGAAAGAGAACGAGAAGTCTTTCGTAAGAAGTAAAGAAGAGGACAATAAAGGAACAGGGTTTGTATTGGTAATGAACGCGACAAAGCGAATGAAACGCAGCCAGCGTGAATAGAATGCAACTGAGACGTGAGTAACATGATGGATATTGTACTCACTTGATTAGTTAGTAAGAGCAATTAATGAAAGAGTTTAAAGTCTAAATCTTATGGAACTCTTGTTTCATTTTGTTCCTTCCTCTGGATCAAGATTTCAAAGGTCGGTGGATTCTAGATATATCCAGAATACATAGACATTTCAATTTCAAGCAAGGCAATAAAGCCACTAAGATGCAAAGGTTATTGAGTGTTAAATTATATGAGAAAAAGAGGATGCTTTAGTCAACAGATGTTAGCCATCTCTGCAATGGATAGAGAAACCAAGTAACAAACAAAAGTATGTGTACACGGCAGAGATATTCTACATAAGAACAATTTAAACGAACTGAAAATTCGCTGTCGTATATATATATAATGTGTGTATGAGTTTGTAAGATATATAATAGTATCCGAAACAAAAGTGAAGATGATAAGGCAAAGTGGAAAAATTTTAAACAACGCGTTTCGCCATATTCTCTCTCTCCCTCTGTGTGTGTGTGTGTTTATCTATCTATCCATATATATATATATATATATATATATATATATATATATATATATATATATAATAGTAAGGAAAGAAATTAAAACATATAAAAGGGTTCTAAATTTTTCAGCAGATATATATATATATATATATATATATATGTGTGTGTGTGTGTGTGTGTGTGTATGTGTGTGTATAAATAAAAAGAAAGAACAGTAAGATATATAATCCGGTCTTCTTATAGATATTTTTATTTTTACAAAATAGTGCTCAATGTAAATTTACAGAGCATTAATATTACAAATTAATTGATTTAAAATGTTTTTTTTCGCTACACAGTTCTAACAATATATATTTATATATATATATATATATATATATATACCTGCCTCATCAGACCGATTACATTTTATACCTGCCTCATGTAGTCGGTCTGATGAGGCAGTTATATATATATATATATATATATATATATATATATATATAGAGAGAGAGAGAGAGAGAGACAGACAGACAGAGAGAGAGAGATGGATTGCTAGAGAAAGAAAGAAAGAGAGAGAGAGAGAGAGTTTGAAAAATACGGATTAAATCCATCAGACTAAATAATAATATCAGAAACAAAAGTGATGATAAGACAAATTGGAAAATTTATTAACGACACGTTTCGCCAGATCGTCTGTTCTCTTTAAATTTCCCAGGTTTGAAAGGCGCATTCTATGTTCTATATTCCTGTTCATAGGCAACAACAAAACGAGCATATGCTTTGAATTGATTTCTTATTTTGATAATTGCTATAGTTGTACCATTTGCGTTTCTATCACAATTGCTAACTTTTACGACGTTTCACCTTTCGTTATTCCGGCTTTCAATGAATCTACATATGTGACGAGTAAATGATATACAGGCGGTCCGTTCCTTGATTGTTATGCTAAACCACGAAGTCTGAATTAATTGCGTGTGTCTATTCGCTCTAATGTAAACAGAGTTGAGTTGGTAACCATCGGTAATACAGCCTCATAGCAGAGCCCTAACGTTATTTAATATCATTCTGGGCTAATTCTCTATCTTCACAAGCCGTGTTTGCAAACTGTCACTAAGAAAACATTGTTCTTCAAAGGAAACGATGTTATTAACCTGGCGACGAAACTTCGTGAAACATTAAGAGAAACACTCTACATTCTGTAGCATTGACGTGCAAAAACAACATTGGCTGCTTTTTGAAAGGGATATTTATACAGCGTCTGTTACAGATTTCCCAAATAACTAAAAAGATTAGTTACGACTTGCCAATTCTAAGTAGTAGATTTCAAGAGTCTTGTGGAGTTAAGATTTTTAGTAGCGGTTAAGGGTTTGACACACTTGGCAAAAACTGAAGTCCACCATTTGGAAGAATTCGCTAAGATTCAGCGGTTTGGGAAACGAACGTCTTCTCAATGGATTACGACACACATCTCTTTCTGTTTCATTATTTAACATTTGCCACGCACACCCGCGTGCATACATACTCATACAAACACTTGCCCATGTACACAGATGCGCGCACACACAATTATATACGCACGGACAGATACATGCACACCCACACACGCGTATGTGCATATATAAATTAATCATGTCTGGTTAAATATTGAAAATAACTCTTCCTTTTGTATTGCTTAGAGGCCTGCAGTTATTATAGAGAAAGCACTCTATTATTTTAAATGGAGGCTCTCTACGGCAATAAATACAACCTTTGTATGTGTGCGCGTGCGTGTGTGTGCGCGTGCGTGCGTGTGTGTGTGCGCGTGCGTGTGTGTGTGTGCGTGTGTGTGTGTGTGTGAGTGTGTACTCGTGTGTTTGTGTGTGCATGCGCGAAATAACTGATTCATTTGCAACTCCCAAAATATACTTTACATATAACACTGAAAATGAAACACAACAAATAAGCAATTGTTAATGTTTCAACAGTCCTTGAAGTAAAGTCTTAAAAAATAATTTTCCCCAATTCCTCTATCAATTCAGAAAGATTTTTCTTTTAAATTTAATGTTGTTTACATGTGAAAAGCTGCCCGCGCGCTTTAATTAAAAACTCGACTGCGTCCATTGCAACAATGCAATTACAAAAAAAATCTCCGCTGCAGTTTTTTCTTACTTTTAAAGTATTGAAAGAAAAAATAAGCGTTTGGGAAAATTTACCAAAATCTTTCATCTGTGATTGCCTACAAAAGGACATTCATGTTTAGTATTTATATTTTCTCTCCTCATCATTATGAAGATGAAAATTATGGACAAGCTTAAAATATTTTAGAGTATCGACATTATTTTCTGTTTATATGTTATTTTTATAGATACAAATATTTAAGTAAATACTCTGTTTATAATAAATAGTATTAATTACTTTTTTCTACGAAATTACTCGAACATTTAGGCCGGTAAATGTAATTAATACTGTTTATTATAAACAGTGCATTTACTTAAATAATTGTATCTATAAAAATAACGTATAAACAGAAAATATATGCATTATATATTCCATTTCATTATATATATATATATATATATATATATATATATATATATATATTGGATTGAACCCAGGTAGAACCCAATGTCCAGGACAGAGTAAGAATATTGAATTTGTAGGTCTGATGATTTGGATCGTGATTACGATTCCAATGTAAGAAATTGTAACCATAGAATATTAGTGTTTGAGACTTTTATATCATATATATATATATATATATATATATATATATATATATATATATATATATATATATATATATATATATATATATATATTCATTCACATTCACGAGTGCGTATCCATCATTGCAGGGATAAGGGAAATTCAAGCCACCATAATATTTCTTTCTACCCACAATATGGAATATGCTATTTCCAAATAATAACATTTATATTATTTTTTCCTTTAATATTATTTTGTAAAAAACTATTCTTTCGTTTATCTATCTTTGAGATTTCCCATCATTACGACATTGAAAAATTGAGTGAAAACGGGTTCGAAGCGAATTATAATGAAAAGCAGATATATGTGCTCTATCCTGTCTTTTGTTTCTCTACCTTTTAGCCATTTACCGTCCGTTTTTGTCCTTCTTCTGCTATCCATCTAATGGAACTAGTTAAGTAGATTATTTGCTGTTTCTCTGCTTCGTTTGTCTTCGCTATGTCATGTGAGAGTTACATTCTTCAGCTCTTTTTTCTTCATTATATGTCTCAGAAATGTCAGATCTTTCTGACTGTAAGCATGTTTCTTCGCAGCTCCTATTTGCCTTAAAGCTTCTTCATTCTTCAGATGGTCTCTCTATGGTATTCTTTACAATCGCCAATAGGACAACATCTTCAAATCTATTCGTCATCTGTGAAGAGATTATCCAGCATTCATTGTTATATATGTAATTAAATATTAAATTGCAGTTTCTAATAAAAAAATCCCTATCTCTTAATACTTTACTTAGCTTTTGAAAGCTGTCTTTCGCAATTCCTCTGTGCCTTCGTATTTCTGTGTTTTTCATTTTCAGGCGTCTCTTATTACACTCTGCCCAGATAAGTCCAATTTCTGTGTTCGCTTGACTTTGACATGACCATTATATAACTCACACTTGGTGCTGTCTCTTGCGGATAACCACGGTTTCTGTCTTCTTACAATTAATAGTTCGTCTTGCTTTGCTTCACTATATTGACTAAGAGGTCTTTCAGTTTTCTTTCTGAGTTTGACATTAACACAGTGTTATACGTGTATCTTACGCTGCTAAAACACTTTCGCTAATAATAAATCTTTGTAGAGATTATAATTCTCTTAATGACATCGCGCGATGAGAAAATATATTCTTTTCTTACACCTTGTTTTTTTTTTATTAATATATTTGTCTATTCGTTGAAATTGTTCTCTACCTGCATGTAGGATATTTCTTCCTAGAAAGGGTTACATATTACTCGGATACCTTTTCCATATAAATCAATCTTTCTTAGTATCTTAATAATGTATTTGTATCGTACCTTATCAAAACCATATGTGTATTCTATGAAACATATGTATAGGTCTTTACTCGCTCTTATAGAATTCTGATCTTGAACGTAGCATTTCTTGCTCAACTGTCTTTTCATGGATTATTTCGGACATAATTCTGCTACGAATTCTACTCGATAGGATCCTGAAGGTAAGTTTAGTTATGTGGCTCTTTCAGCTAATTTCCCCCAAATGGAATTCGCCTTCCTTTTCATCTGGCTTCTTTGACTTCGAAGATAGAACCATTAAGGATTTCTAGTACTACGAAAGGTTGAACGTACCTTCATTATTTTCCAGTCTGGTCTTAATTCTTTCTTTCTGTTAATCTTGCTCAATGCCGATCAGACCCCCCTCCCTCTTGTTATCATGGAAGAAATCCCCGTTCTATTCGTTTCATCTTTGTAGTATCTCTTTTTTTATCTATTATGAATGAAACCCATCACATCTTTAGATTTTCTGCTTCCTATCGAGAAAGATATTTTTTCTCTACTATTATTCCTTTTATACCTGCCTATGAGATGGGTCTATGTCCCACAGTTTCTATCTCTGAACATTTATCGTTGAGTCATTCATATTTTTCTCGCTTACATCTCTGTGACTAGCATCCTATGTTCTCTGCAATTCTTTGGTATCATATGGTGACATTTTGTCTGACATCTATCTTGTTTATCTTCCTTTAGGAAAGCATCTTTTGCCAATATCATTAGTACCTTCCTGAAAGTGTTCCATCTTGAGTCATTGACTTATATTGTAGTTTAAGCGTTATTTAATGTTTCCATAATCTCCGTAATGTTATCTTTGGTTTGCCTATGATCGGCACATGGGTGTGTTATAGTCTAAAACTGCATTTCTAAATATTTTAATGATTGTTAGCTTCTAAAAGACATATACAATTATAAAATTAGCTGACTACTGCAAAGCCTCCTACCTAAAGGATAATCGGCTTTAAATACTTAGTCTAACAATTCATTTCAGCGTTTAAAACAATATTCGAGAAGAAATTTTCAATGGTTAAACATATTCAATCAACATATAAATCAGCCTCAACTGATCATTATTTAAATTCAATTTTGATGATGAGGAACACCATCGTTTTAAAAAAAAAGTCGACTTCTGAGAAAAAGAGAGTTTCATCCGTTTCATTGATTCTTCATCTTTCACACATTCATTTCAAATTTGTAAATGACATTCTATTTATGCTTAATGGATCTTATTTAATAAGGATTAAAATAAAAGATTGAATATATAGTAACAACTCAGTTTTATTTTTTTTTTACTTTAACTTTCAGATCTTTTCGGTCTGAAAGTAAAAACAAAACAGTCTAACCAACTCCCCTCAACATGTATATCTATGCATGAAAGTGTGCTGAAAAGTTTTCAGCTCGGGGTACTTCCCAAAATCTGAGCGTTACTTTGTTATTGTAGCTGAAAAGGGGATATTTTTTATAATGTAAAGTGCCAATTTACAAGATCCTTGTATATATATATATATTTTTTTTAAATGTCAGATAATTAACTGAATCATGTTAATGTAAAGTGTGTAAATTTCAATCGTTAAAGGGAGAGTGATTATAAATTTGCTGTTCGTATCGAAGAAAATTACAAAAGAAATCCATTAGTGTATGATACAAATATTGGATCAAAAATGCCCGCCATATTCAACTGCGGTTTGTCAATACCCAGCATGAAATTTTTGAGAGCCAAGATGGCAGCACAATCTAGAAATTATCGATCATATTCATGATATAATTTTGGTCGATCGGCGAATATCGGTTCAAAGAATTGCTGGGACATTTGAGATATTTGGGTTTATAATTCAAGAACAGCTGGGCATGCAGAAAATGTCAACCGAGCGCAAATATTTGAATGCTAACCAGAAACTATATCGAGTATAGACATTCTGATTCTTCGCGACTGAAGAAATTCAAGTCCCAAATCTCAGTAGGAAAAGTGTCATGGTTACTGCTTTTAAGGATTCCGAAAGTATTTAGGTGATTCTCTTCAGAAGGGCTGAACAGTCGGTGCGGAATATTTGCTAAGACCGATAAAAGGAGGCGATGAAAGAATAACGGCCATGTAAACTGTACAAAGATGCTCTCTTTTTCCATCATGACGTGCTTGCTCACTGGGTAAGCAAGATGCTGGATGTTTTGAGTATAGAGTTGTTTCACCTGTCTGGTTACTTACTTTTCCTAAAACTCAAAAAGTAATTAAAAAGAAACTGTTAAATGCTTCGAAGTTGTTAGCATTTCGCAAAGTAGTATTTTGATGACCAGACAAAAATATTATTCTGATGTTGGAAGGTTAAAGAAATTTGAAAAACGATGTAAGAAGTGTTTTGAATTGAATGTCACCTCATTTTAATAACACAGAAATTACATGGAGAACTTTTAGAAAATTTAAAAGCTTAATGCGCCTCTAAAAAGATAGATAGATAGATAGATAGATAGATAGATAGTCACGCAAAACCTCCGAGAATTTAAAATTCATATTTCAAAATCATACACAAGATGCAGGCAACAATAAATTTATCTAACGTAATTTCTCTCTTTCTTATGAATGACTGAATGAGGAACCTTAAGAACTATTAACAAGAACTTTGTGGACTGTTTCTTTGTACCGTAAACTCCAAGAGACAGAAACTAATCAGCCAACAAGAAAAAAGTATAAAAATATAATGGAGATATTTATTTGTTCTCTGTAACAAAATCTGTTTACATTTTTCAACTAAATACATTCAGTATATATATATATATATATATATATATATATATATATATATATATATATATATATATATATATGGAGGGGATCGCTTATGTGTGTGAAGCAGATGGGTTTGTGCGACAGGTTTTTACCAAGGTTTGATTTTCCTCTTAGAATACCGGTGTCACCTGTTTGGGCCATTTTGTGTGTCATTGTGGTACAGTTGTCCGAATGCAGTCTCAGTCAATTCAAAGTAGACATACTCAGAAATTTCGAAGGCCACATATGTCATGTGTAAATTTGTGTTTGTGAAGTTGTCCCTGTGTAGACGTGAGTGTTTTTGTCATGATGGAATAAAAAAAAAAAACATCAGTAAAAGTGTTTTGCTTCTTTAACAAATTGGCTCTTCATATTTCGAAATTGAACTGAAGAAGTTTCATTCACTTATTTGTATTTCTTTGTTCATTATTCACAAATGGAATTTTACCGAAAAAATATGGCAGGTTTCATGAAACCAAAATAATTAATCAACGGGATGATGCGAACCAAAATATTCAAATCATTATTTACAAATGATTTCCATTTTATTAAACGAATTGTATCTGTAAAATCGATAATTTATAAAAAATGTTCGTACCATTTTGGCTTTATAAACAATTTACATAAAAATCAATATGAATATACCATTTATTTTATTTTAATATACTATTGTCAAGTTTTCCACTGAAACTTTTTGTGCCCCAAGAAACGTTTTAATCTTGTAAAGAGGTCTGAGTGTTTATCGACCAGAAACCCAATTCTGCCGTCTCTGGAGAGATTTCATCGATTAATCCAGAAATCACTGATGCACGTGATCTTTTGTTATGGTCCGATTTGACTTGTGGGAACATCTAGTCCCAACTGAGACTTCATATTGTCATGATTTCCCTTGAGATTATTAAAGCCGCTTCTTTTGTTCTCGTCTTCCTCTATTCAGATGATATCATTAGCGGAAGAGGCCTTGCCTCTTTAAGTTTAAAATCAAATCTTTTAGCTGTATCACAAAACAAAAATGTTACGCAAAACATTTTCACAACAAGTCGGGAATAACCACGTGGAATTGATAAATTTTACAACTAAAGAAAAATTCCTCCTTTGTTTAAGCCTTTGTTGTGACTGAAAATTTGAGATAGCAACTCTTCGACATTTTCTGCCATAATGCACATCTATATGCCCTAAAATGTTGCTTCATAACTCCCTCTATACATTATGTATCAGATAACTTCAACCTCAACAACAGAACCTAGCAGGATAAAATTATGAAAAATACGGTCGATGTTTGAAAAATATTAATCATACGCTCATGTTTTTTTTTTCCTCTGTTCCAACCATTGAGTCATTCTACAATTCAAGCAAATGAAATATTTTTCATTTGAGTTCCTTTTGACATAGTTTATTTTCTTAATAAAAATCTTTTCTTTTTTACATTCGTTTTCATGTTTCTTTAGCAAGTATCCATTTCATTTTTTATTAAATAAAAAATGTTGCTTTTTGCCTCTTTTTTTTTCTTCACTCATTTTCTTTCTTGCCCCCAAAATGTTTCATTTGACTTTTTCTTTTCTTTTTCTTTTCACTCTTCTTTTTACTTAACTTTTCATCTTTTCATTTGACTCTGCACCACCCCCACCGACGACATTCGGATTTCACTTTTTTTTCGGTAGTTTTCACATTTTTCCAGATTTCACTTAAACTATTTTATTCTAGCAAGATCTTTATTCTTATTCTTCTAAATCCTATTCGTTTTTTTACTCGATATTTTCCCCATTTTCCTTCTTTTTTTTTTTTTTTTTTTAGTGTTTCGTTCTTTGTTGCGTTTTGATCTCCTGTTTTTGCTTTACATTCAGCAAACCAAAGTCAGAAACACTTTCCACTTCACTCGTAAACACCATCGGCTTCACAAATTGAAATGTTCATTTAACGGGCACAGAAAATATATTTGCCCTGCTTACGTCATGGTGAGAGAAACAAATGCATGTGTGGTGCATCGATACAGCCACACCTCCTTTATAAAGGGGAGCATAATAGACTGGAGGTCGGCATATGAAGCGAACAATGCAGCCTTCCTTTTGGTCTTGTCGTGTGTCTTTACTAGATAACTGTCCAAGGAACCGGGGCCAGAGTTGGGCGGGGTGCGTTGTTTTAAATACGCATTGAAAAATATTATCTTTTCTAGAATTGAATTCGCACTGGATTTTGTCCTTAGTGAATGGGACTTTACAGGATTAATTTCTCTCTCTCTCTCTCTCTCTCTCTCTCTCTCTCTCTCTCTCTCTCTCTCTCTCTCTCTAACACACACATACACACAAGCTAGAATTCCGACGGGTTGTATTAGTATTGGTTTCCCATTAATCTTCTGATTAAAAACATGTCTTCACATTTCTTTGTTGTCTCACATCGCCAGATATTTATATCACCTCACGACAGTAGAGAGATAAAAAAAAGTTTCTAAGTAATTTATTAAAATCACTCTCCCATAACTAAGTTGCACGGGTCCAATCCGATGCTTTCCATTCCTTTATTAGAAAGTGAATTAAGTAAATACACAAAAATATGAAAGGGGCAGAAGACAAGGACTTCACCGAATTTATTCAACTTCTACAGCGAGGCGATCCTGAAAGAATTAGAAGTTTTACCTGGATACGTTATTGTCGGCCACACTCTTATTAACATAAGATATGCAGCTGACCCAGTGTTGGTAACAGACACAGGAAGGAAACTACAGTAACTCCTACAGAAGTTAGTAAAGGAAAGGACTACACGTCGACTGTAAGCAGACGAAATGCATGGTTGTTAACAAGAGTAAAAGCCCTATACATTAATTGGAGACACCAGAGATGAAGCAAGTTCGAAAGTTTTAATAATTAGCAAGGGTTTTAGTAGAAGACAGAAAATGTGACACCGAAATCCGAAGGTGCATTGGGATAACGGAAAGATGCCTTCCAAAAGAAAGAATAAAATTTCATTATAAGAAGAAAAGTGTACTGAGATGTTATGTAATTTTGGCCTTCTATGGCAATGAAAACTAGACAGTCTCCCGACATATGAAGAAAAGAATGTGGTTCTGCCGAAGGATGTTGAGAATACCATGAACCGAAGATGGAAGTAACGACGGAAATTTAAAGAAAATAGAAACAAAAAGGACATTTAGAACCAGAAAAAAAACAGTTTAATTTACTAGGTCAAATAATGAAAGATGACGAAGAATCTGACAGAGGACATATTGAAGAAGGAGAGAGGAAAGAGAGATGAAAGGAGAGAGGAAAGAAGGAGAGAGGAAAGAAAGAGGAAATGAGAGAGGAAAGAAGGAGAGAGGAAAGAGAGATGAAAGGAGAGAGGAAAGAAGGAGAGAGGAAAGAGAGATGGAAGGAGAGAGGAAAGAAGAAAGAGGAAAGAGAGCGGAAAGAAGGAGAGAGGAAAGAAGGAGAGAGGAAAGAGGGAGGAAAGGAGAGCGGAAAGAAGGAGAGAGGAAAGAGAGAGGAAAGGAGAGAGGAAAGTAACAAATAACCTAACGAGTTGGTCTAAATGGTAAACAGAACATGTATTAGGAGAAATAGCAGAAAGGCAAATCATATTTAGAATTACAAAGGACAGGAGGTCGTGGAGAATCATGATTACTCAAGTGCTGAAAAGACACAGCATGTAGTAGAAGGTATTTTAATTTTAATTACTGAGTTCTCGTTTTATTTTAAATGTTAAACGAAATGATTTTTCATATTCGAATTTTTTCAAAAGAATCATATAAAACAGTATGCACATGTGTTTAAAGTGTATATCCTTAAAATCTTAACCAAAGATCAGGGTATATTCTACTTCCTCTGGGGATTTATATTTACGCTTTTTTAGATAAAATAGTTGAGTTTGGGATGACCGAACGATCGTTATATGCACGTCATTTACAGGCGTTTCCATTCAAATGATTATATCCAATCCAGGCACACCGAAAGATATATAAAAAATATCGATGGAAAACATACACTTCACCTTTTTCCGCGGTTACGATTGTGTAGATGTCTTAGAAAAATTATCGAAAATGAAAATTCTCTATCTCACTGATTATTGATAGCTTAGAATATATTGATGAACCCTCTCTCACTCTCTCTCTCTCTCGCGTGCGCGCACGCGCTTTCTTTCTATCTTTCTTTCTCTTACACACACTTTCTTGTGTGCGTAAGACACAGAGAGTGAGTGTGTGTCCGTGGAGTCTTTCATGAAATGTATGACAAAACATGACAAAAAATTTGAAAGGCTTTGTTTAATTCCACACTTTAATTCTCTCACACACTAACACACACAATTCAATCTATAACCATTTTATTTTATATGGCTTCCTTTCTTTAGATTCCGATGAATTGGCGTCAGACATCGCCCCCACCCATTCATAATATTGCGAGGAAGTTTCTAATCAAATATTGATTAGCTACAAATTAACAGCCAACTTCGAACAAAAGATATTTGTACAGAACAGATACAGGAAATATTAAAACGTAAAATTAACAAGAATAATGCGTATGCATCTTGTGAAACTATTTAGATAGATAGATAGATAGATAGATAGATAGATAGATAGATAGATAGATAGATAGATAAAAATGGTCGACAGAATTAGAAACATCAGACAGATAAAGGTGAAAAATCGAAATATACGAGGGCTGATCAAGAAATACGTAGCGTAGTCCAGTTATTAATTGAATTTCTAATTAACTAATATTCAATCTATGTAATTAATGGATAAAACGATGTTCATGGAGGTGAGGAGTATGGGCGCGTATTACAGCTCCGAATTATTTTACTAGATTAACAACAACACTTTTGGAAGCTTGAGATTGTAATATTTTCAATGGAAATCTCATGACATGCCATTTTGCTTTCAATTTGGTCATGACAAAGCGAAGAGATAGTTGGCGATAGGCACAACATTCAGGTTTACGCCTCCTGTGATAAAATTACAATGGAACAAAATAGCATTCATTCAGGATTATTTCGTTAGTTTTATTTTTCAGGCTTCGATCTGTCACAAATCAATGAACACACACACACACATAATTAACTAAATACAACGAACTGATATTGCAAAATGATCTATATGTATTTTTATACATATATTTACTAAACTTAGTTCAAATCTGACACAAGGTCATTGTATTTGGAATATTTATTAAGCTTAGTTTATCCGTTGTCAACCTTTATGTATTTATTTCATCTTAATTTTTACTTGCTTTTCATGAAACATCGACTCTGTTCAAATCGTCAGTCTACGGCCTTCGGTAAAGAGTGACAAAAAAGTCATTTCTGATAAGGCTTAAAACTTCCTTCATTTCCACCGGGAAAACCTGGCTACCCGTTCCAGTTGCTCTGCCGACTCAGTCTCAAGAACTTAAACGTTAGATAATCTAACACATTTACCCTTTCTTTTTTCTCCGATAGGTGATGCCAAATTTGTTTTTATGTACTTTGCTGCAAGAAGTGTTGTTGGAGATGTTGGTGATGGTCGTGATGGTGGTGGCAGTGGTAGCTATTAGTATTAACGACAAACAACGCTTTGCAAAAATGGAGGAACAATTGGCACAAAAATAAAGAGGGTCATAAATTAAAAAGTATCGCTGAGAATAAAAAGGTGGGAAGCTGTAGAGAGCTATAATCCGAATGGCCATGTCATATATATGCGTGTGTGCGCGCGCGCTCGGACGTGTGCGTGTGTATATGTAAGAAAGAAAGAAAGAAAGATTTTTATTTTCGTTTGTTATTTAATGTCGAGTTCATCTCTTGAAATTGGAAGAAGACAGCAGTTATTCAAGACTAAACAATGAATGCGATTGTAAGATGACAGCTTTCAACCGGCTTCTTGTTGGAGTCCAGTTTTAGCTAAGTGTGTCCTGCACTCGCGTCAATGCCGGAAATGACTTTGAAGGGGCTATCGAGATGGGAAAATAGAAGAACATCGAACAATAAATGAATGGCTCTGGATGAGGCTGGGGAGTAGAAGATAAAAAAGAGAAAACGAATAGAAATTAAATTAAAAAAGAAGGGCGGGTTAGTTAAATAGCTTAGAGATCGAAAGAGATGGAAAGAGGAAAGAGAAAAAAAAGCAAAAATCTAAACGTAGGAAAAACATCAAGCCGGTTGGTCTATCAAAGAGAGTGTGTGAGTCGAAGCATGAATAAAAGTGGCATTGGACGACAAAAAAAGAAAACAGAAGCATACAAAACAGACGGATTGAACGAAAAAAAATGAATTGAAAACAAAATCTCGCCGAGGAAGAAATTAGCAGAAAATTTGAAGAAAGACCAACGAGATTAGAAAAACGTAATCTCGGTGGCAACGAGATTGACTTACAAATAGAAACAATTAAATGAATGCAGAAGCAACAATTTAAAAGGATATGGAGAAAGGA
Organism: Acanthosepion lycidas; assembly: GCA_963932145.1. Classification (NCBI taxonomy): domain Eukaryota; kingdom Metazoa; phylum Mollusca; class Cephalopoda; order Sepiida; family Sepiidae; genus Acanthosepion; species Acanthosepion lycidas. The sequence goes on from OZ010571.1 coordinate 159,317,227, forward strand.
GTTAAGAAATAAGGAAAGAAAGAAAAAGATAAATTTCATAAAAATAATAAAGAAAGCAAACACTAAAAAAGAAAAATATAAACAAAAAATAATGAAAAGGAAAAAAAGAAGGAAGGAAATAAAAGTCAACGGAACTCTATGAATAAAAAAAATAAGGAAAGTAACCAAAAGAAAATAAAGGAATTGAAGTGTAAAAGAAATTGAAAATTTTAGATGACGACAGACGTTCGTGTCTTGCGTCGTTTTCTACACGAATCGTTTAATGAAATTTTTCATCCCATTTTATCAAATCTGGATTTCAGCCTCTCCTTTTCTTGCTGGTTCAAATTGACTGGCTGGAATTGATTTTACCTGAATTTATCGAAGTTGAATTGATCAACGATAGGGATCAAACGAGAGAAACTAAATATTATATTCTTAAATTTTCATACTTTCTATCACACACACACACACATATAGGGTTGCTACAGATGGAATAAAATTCCAATAACCAAAAACACTATCCTTAAAAGAGTGCTTAATACCGAGTAGAGCAAATAATATGTATTCAAAATTATAATATATGGATGTTATAACATCACTACAAGAATTGTAACTTTGTTTCAACATTACTGCTATCTTATTAAGTGATGGTGTTGATTGCAAAAAAAAGGTTATGTTGCAATCAACACTATTGATTAGACATCGATAATGTTGAAACAAAATTGCAACTTTTGTAGTGATGCATATGTTATAATATTGAATAAATATTGCATATATATATATATATATATATATATATATATATATATATATATATATATATATATATATATATATATATATTATTGTTATCCTATCCTGTCACTCGTATTTCTTAGTAGTTACCTTGACATTGTAGGCTTTCCTCAAATCGGCTGAACACAGTTACATTTTCATCGGCTGTTTCCAGCTTTCGATATGTTACTGATCAATACCTGTCGTTCAGGGATACGCTTGTATTGTGACTTGGGCAGTTTGGTAAACAAACAGAATAAGTAAGCCGACGACTTGATCAATGATTGCAGGAGACGGATTTACTAAAAAACCGGCTAAGAGTCAACTTCCGGCTGTGCAGCGAAATAACAATGGCTGCTACTTAGGATGATTCGTTTAACAAACAGAGAACTCAACAATCTTTTCTTTTTTTTTTCATAATTTTTAAAATACATTTTATACCGTACAAACGCGTGTATGAGTCCTATTTATTGGGAAAATATTTCTATAAAAATTCAGGACAATCATACACTTGTAACAATTTCATTATCAATCTATGACAAGTTTAAATGACGAAGAACGTTTTTATCTTCAAACAAAAAATATTAACCAAAAACTAAGTATAAATTGGAATATGATTAAGACAACAATTAGGAGCAAAAAAAGGAATGTCGTCAATCGACAAAGCTGATAAATCGACTGTCAAACTTTTTCTTCAGTAATTTATATGGAATTTCTTAATACAGATTATTACAACATATGTAATATGTCCATTTTAAATGCTGCATTACAATACTATTCTGTTGTAATTGAATGAATACTGAAAAAGCGAATATAGACGATATTTTGATGAACCATTTTGCCTTTTTATCGTTCTTATCGTAAAATGGAGTGCAACTTGTAAACAGAGAAATGGATGATGATAACGATGATGATGAATGATGATATTGATTCATAAAATTGCAATAAAAGGTGAACCCCCCTCATGTATATTGATTAGCTCAAAATCTTTGCCCAAAACAAAAGAAATGAAACATCCTAATGGAAATGATTAAAACCTTCGGCCAAGATACAGAAATTTTGACCTGCTTGTAATAAACAGAGGAAAAATAGAAAGAAAGAAAAACCGAACAGGAAGTTATCCGAATATTCATAGGAATGAGAGTTTACTGTATCTTAGCTCGTGGATCATAAGACATAATAGTTGATAATATCTAAAACTTTGGCTCTTGAGATTACTGGCGGCACTGTAATAGTGTATTAAATAAGAGTAAGTTTTCTATTCCTCCTCTCTTCAATCAATTTGAGGTGTTAACATACTTTGCTGATTATGTTGAATGTTTTGCCAGTAAATTCTCCTTAAACTCTACTCTTGACTCATCTGGAGTATCCTTGCCTAACTTTCCACTTAGAACTGAGCCTCTGTTGAGTGACATATAACCCTTTCTATGGTTTCTGCTATCATCTCCAATCTGGACCCGCACAAATCTATCTTACATATCTACAAGTCTACCATTCGTTCTTGCTTAAAATATTTGCTGTCACAAATATTGCTGTCTTGTTCTCCTGTTATATATCTAGAGATCCTTGACAAAATCCAAAGAATCTGTAAAATATCATTGGTCATGGTCTGACGTCACGGCTTCACTGAATTCCCCACTGCTCTTAAACTTGACTGTACGTTTTCTATAAATACTTTCATAGTGATTGTTCGTATGAGCTCTTCGCTATGGCACCTAGACCTTTAGAATTTAAGCACAGTGCTAGATTGACAGCAAGGTCTCATCAATTCACAATTGAATTGGCTAGATGTAGCTATAAGTTATTTGCTGTTTCTTTTTTTGCAGTTCTCGCTTGTGAAACAACCTTCTGACTCCATGCTATCCAGCCAATTTTAATCTTCAAAAATTTGAATACAATGTCAATCGCTATCTACTGCCCTTCTGGTTATTCGTCTTTTGTTCTCTCTCCTTAGTAATGTTTCTGTTTTTTATTCTTCCATATCCAGTAACCCCCTTGTGTCTTAGTGGCTTTACTACTTTGTTTGGGGTGAACTCGATTAAAAAAAAAACTTTTACGCGAAGAGAAGCCTAATCAGCATCGAGGATTATGTCAACTCCTCAAACAAAAACTTACACAAAACAGAGGGTAATGAAAGACGATATATATATATATTTGTCCGTTCACCACCTGGTCGTTCATAGCTCTCCACAACTTCCTATTTTTGTAGCTTTAGACAATGCTTGCCTCCTTACTATCTCTCCCAACCTCTGCTCATCTATCCATTTACACAAATAAATTATTAAAAAGGCCATTCATTGTTTTCCCTGTCCCAACGTGTCACAAGAAATCCGAAAAGAGGAACTCACACATAGGAAGCCAATGTTATTTAAAGCCAGAAAAGGCAGAAAATATTTTTAGATTGTAAGAAATTTATTTTTAGATAATAATGATTTAGTGATTAATTAACCCTTAGCTGGGGGATAAGAGGGGGAATCATACCTATTACGAAATTATTTTTGCGCGTAAGTAAATAAAACAAACCCAATGGCAATTGGAACTGTGATTAACAATTCCGATATTTTACCTATTACCCACCACCCACACATCCAAGCTTACAACATCTGGTATATCCAGGCGGTCAATCATCTTTGGTGCTGACCAGACTCGATGTTGCTTAACTTTGGGGATCGTACGAGAGGCAGTGTTTCAACGTGATGTGGCCGTAAGCCGGTCATTTCGGAAGACAGACTGAAAAGACTGCAGATGAAACAACATGGAGAAAAATAGAATCTGAAATAGGGAATCATATAGATCTAGAGACCGAGACAAGCAAGCAAATAATCAGTGAATGTAGTATAGATTAGTTTAAAAGATAGATATGACTATTTCCTAAGCTAATCTACTACATTCGTTGATTGCATGCTGGCTTGTCTCGTCTCTAAATCTACATGATGTGTATTTCATATTACATATATATTACAATATTCTGTTCCTATTTTTGTCTTTATACAATTGGTTCGAAAGATCATTGTTCTGCGGCCTCATTAGCAACGATTCTGTCTTTAAGTTGGGAAAGACAATCTACTGGGAACTGTCTAAATAACTACCGTTGAACATTACAAACCGTATACGCGTAGACCAAATTCTGTCCGAGACGATGAAAGAGATCTCCTTTGATACTTTGAGATTTAAACGGATCACCAAATCCAGGCCAGAATCCTGGCGGTAATCTAGGCCTGAATCCAGGCCGGAATACAGGCGAAAATCCAGCCCAGAAGACACGTCGGAAATAAAGAAAACTTGTTAAAGAAGTTGTGCGAAAAGGTGTTGAAGCATTACGGAGACATGCTGCAATCGGATGTCCAGTATAAGACACCAGTTACAATTGATGTGGCCAATAGATGAATGAATAAAAATAATGCTCTCTACAAGATATCGAGAAAGACGCTCGAAACCTTTTTATGGTTAAACCCAGTGACAACTACCAAGATTTGGGGTGTGAGCACGCAATAATCATAAGTTTCAAAGAAACTGATTGAAAAAAAGAAAATTTATCAATTTTGCATTTAATGTCTATTTTTATCCTTCATTTCATTTTCTCTTATAAATGAACAATTTTTGAAAATAGAAATTGTTTTTCTTCTTTTTTTGTGTTCCCAAAAAATCTTGCTAAATGGAGTCAATAAAAAATATCGACTCCATTTAACATGTTTTTTTCGGAATTATTAACGTCATTTTAGTGTCGCTTCCCAAGAGAGCAAAGTTCGTTACATTTATTTAATGATTCGATATTGAAGGATTTAAAGCCTCGTAAAATTGTAAGATTGAGAAAATTAAGAAATCTGAGGCAACTATTTTAGACGCCGATTAATGTACACCGATCTTTATTCTTGTGTGAGTAAAGAAAGAAAGAAAGAAAGAAAGGATACTGAATTAAACTGATTCGAGAATATCAAATGAAGTTAATTGTTTTAAAATGAACACTTCAGCTCTTTAAAAGCCAGAACATCCATTAGTGTTGCTTGTGAGCAATTTCAAATAAGCTGATGATGTTTTTTTACTTCGTGTATATAGTGAATGTCTTTCAGAATTCTTCCATCGTCCATCCCCCGGACATGGCCCAACCAGCAGAGACGTAGCTATCCCACAAGAGATTACATGGAAAGAAGGTGATCTTTCAAGGCGCTTTCACAGTAACAATATTTTAAACAATATCATTTACGTTATTCTGAGCAAGAACAGCGCGTATCCAAAATAAAGAAAGAGCCAACTAATTTTCTGATTTAAAGCCTGTGACTTGACAAGTCGCAGGTGTTACATCAGAAATTTAATTTGACAAGTTGGATACCTTTTAAACATTAAGGGGTCTACCATTTGCAGTGGTCTTATCGAGGGCCTGGACACCAACCAAGATGTGCTAGAGTGTCTGTTCATCCTAAGAATAGTAGTTATCAGCCCTTTAGTTAGGTCCCTGAATGTTATTGATAGTATGTAATCAAGTACTACTTGACGCATAGTCGGATTATCGATTCATAATTTGCTTCCTATTTAGATAAAAAATTCAGAAACACACAATATGAGATCATATTCTATCCTTTAGGGTCTACCATATATAAAAATGGACACCTTAAAACCAATGATTGACAAAATAACGAATTCGTGTGTGTGTGTGTGTGTGTGTGTGTGTGTGTGTGTGTGTGTGTGTGTGTGTGTTTGTTGAAGGATAGAGTCTCAGCGAGGGCCAATTATTTGCATTTGGATGAGAATTTCTCCAACAGAAAAGATTTTGGAAATGACAGTGCTTGCTTAATAACGTGCAATTTTGCGAATTACGAATCCGGAATCAATACAATTATGAAGCAATTTCTGGCTTTGACAAGCAATTGGGATACACTCTGCTCTTTACTTTTATCGAGATGAACATACGAAAATGTAATCATTAGACTAGCTTTTGTGCGTGAATATAAGTAGGTAAGATAGATAGATAGATAGATAGATAGATAGATAGATAGATTATTTATCAGTAACACAGCTTCTAAATATCAACCTCTTTATATTAAATTTATTTTTAAAATACTTAGTTTCTCTGACGATCGCAAAAGCGTGAAACGCAAGGTCACAAACTCACATCAATCCAACCAAATAGTATTTTTACTTGGATATTTAGAGCATTTAACAAATATCGAATTTCTTCGAGGGGTCATTTCCGGTATAAGGCTTATTCCATTTGTAAATAATTGGTCTTCTAAGAAAGCTCGTGTGGTAATTTCTTCATGGTTCATTATCCACAGCTTGAAATCATATTCTTTAAAGACAGACAGACAGACAGAAGTGTAACGAGACTTGTCTTTCTGTTGTTGGATTTTTGCTTTTGTTTGAAGAGGTAATCCAAAACGGACGGTTAAGATGATCGAAAGTGTTTGTGGCTGGACCATTAAATTATTTCTAAACGAACGCTAAAGGGGATTAATAGATTGCTACATCCAATTTTATGTCAGTCAGTGTTTATTTTTCAAAAGTAATTGGTCTTATCCGATAAGTTAGATACGTCCAATTTGTGGATTGCTGGTGAAAGTGACCCACACTGCAGACGATAAAATTGCCAAGTATGAAAAACTATAAGACTAGATTTACTTGGAAGTAAACAAAAGAAAGATTCAAGGCAAAGATATCTCTGAATACTCGTTTTCCCTTCTCTTTATCTCTTCCTCTCTATTCTTCTCCCTATGATTTTCTATCAACCTATCCATTTCGCTCTCTCACACATACAAACATAAAGACTCATGAACATAAACAAAGCTCTATAAAATAATACTCCCGCCCAACACATGAGAGGATTTTGTCTCTAGTTTCCGAAAATAACGTCAATACAAAGTTCTTTTTATTTATTTTGCCTGTATCATAGAAAGGCTTTGTAAATAGTTTCATCCCAACTGCTCTATAGTCGCAGCCTTTTCCTTTTTACGCTATTACCTACCGAAAAGAAGGTAAACAAACAAGTGATTGTTTACCTTAAAGATGTCACTTTTCAATAACTCTAGAACTCGATAAAGCTTTTCATTTTATATCCATCTCACGGGTTTCTGTAGACTGTCTCATATCATAAGCTGCTTTTGATTTTTACTAATTTTTAGAAAATTAATAAAGGATTTCGTAAAAATATTTTCACTAATAATCTGCAGGTTATTCCATATAATATTTAAATCTAAATAATATAAATTAATATAGTACATTATGTATAGGCGATTTTACATATGAATAAATCATAGTAGATGTGTCATTCTTATGGAGATAATGACGTGAATGTCACCGAATTTTCCAAATTTCACTTTATTAAGCATATTACTGAAATTCGAAGAAACATTAAGTTGTAATTAAAAGTAGAATTAAACGTACACAGAATTTACAAAAATAAATGTGTGCCATTGTAATGACAAGGACGACAAATTTATAAAGACAACATAAAAGCCTAATGCAGATTCCATATTCTGAAACGAGTTTTCGAAGTCGTTCATCCATTGATTCTCTTGGCCCTTTTGTATTTTTTCATATGCAGCTGACTGCACAGCACACAGGACAGAATTCCAAAGTTCATATTTGCCGTCCGCCAGTGTAAATCTTCCTCTTTAGAATGTTCCTCAATCTGATTAAATTTGGGTGAACAAACCGACCACTTCATCAAACGAGTTTCTTTGAAACGAATTTCTTTATTTGTTAGTTTATTATGCCACCATTAGCCACATTTACTGCATGTGTCTGATGCATCTAGAATGGCATGGAAATCGTCGATGAAAAGAACTACTGAAGAATCAATCTTTATGTATTTTATAATCCAATCCATTCAATTTTTCTTAAGTATGTCTTTTAAGGAAGAGCCTGTGATCTGTTTCCCATATTTTCTCTTGATTTTCGTCTTAATTATCATCGCTGGTCACTGCCAACACACTTGAATATGTCATAGTTTCACAAACTATCATTTTATAACTTCTCCCTTGATATGATAAACATAAATACATGCAGTGGATTTAAGGTCTAAAAATAGACACAGCACGATTTAGAAAACAGCTAAATCAGTATGCTGTAAAATTATAACCTCCGATATATGGTGTGCAGATAATTTGACGTAGGATATATTTATTGGCCTTCACGTCCGCATATACATGCAGGACCTAAACCTCATACAAAAGGGGGCAAAAAGCATAAGTCACATTCTACTCGTAATGTGATTAGTCTGAAATAATTTTTGAAAATTTAACCTCAAAATGACTAATTCATTTATGACTGACGACATAAAAAATACGATTCGTAGTCACTGCAGCAAAATTAATGCTAAAACTCAAATTCTTTTTATATATTTATCTATCTCAACCTCTCTCTCTCTCTCACTCTCTCTCACTCTCTCTCTCTCTCTCTCTCTCTCTCTCTCTCTATATATATATATATATATATATATATATATATATATATAATTATTCATTTAAAAATTATAACATAAATATGCTATAAAATCACTACAAAAATAGCCATTTTGTTTTTGTAGTGATTTTATAACATATTTATGTTATAATTTTAAAATAAATAATTATATTCGCTCTACCTTGTATTGAGCACTCTTTTAAGAATAGTAATTGTTGGTTATTGGAATTTATTCCGTATACACCAATCATATACTTGTATATATATATATATATATATATATATATATATATATATATATATCTTTGAAAAGTTTTATAACCCAAGAAAATTTAAGTTTACTTGGGAGAGAGACATTTAGCTTGTCTTCAAATAACCCTACATCTTAAATTCTACCATATACTTTTACGTATAGCACCAACCTTCCACTTGCTGTCTAAAATTCAACCCGTGCCAATATTATTCGGTACTTTAAATCAATGTTTCGTTAATTGAAAATGTATTATGAACTTAAAAGACTCGACACACCGGTGCGATTAGCTTAAGACATTCATTTTCAGAGATGAAGTGTAATAAAAATTTTGAGAATATTTCCTGTAACTCGTCACCTGAAACCTTCTCGAAGGTTCGCGCGTGTGTTGAACGGAAGCGAAATTATGGAACTGATTCCAAGAGTTTAGACACGATAGAATTGATTCCTCTTTAGTGACTGGTAAGAAGATTTATGGTTTTGTAAGTGTTAAGAAGCAAACAGTAAAGATTTATAGGTAATCTGTCAAGAAATCCAGTCATATCAGACACTTTTACAACTTTCATGATAAATGATGTCCCTTTCTGTTCATGCCAACAATGGAGATATTTATTCGGCTAAGTTAACTTTGTTTCATATTACTGGAATATCCAACGGGGAACACTATTAATGGCTTTCAAAACAAGATAATTAATCACTAGAGCAGGAATAGTGTCTTACGTAAACTAGATAGATAGATAGATAGATAGATAGATAGATAGATAGATAGATAGATAGATAGATCCTTCCTGACAAATCGATGGTCAGAAAGCGACCGTTTTAACAACATATATATATATATATATATATATATATATATATATATATATATATATATATATATATATATATGTATATATCCTTGTTGACAACACAACTATACTTAAACATGAAAACAATAAACAAAAATTTAAAATTCTTGAAGCTTTATACATAAAACAATTGAAACCTAACCTGACTAAATAAACAATGAAATCTCCACAAATATCCTTAAATGCCTATAATTTATAACAGAAGCCATTGGTTTATACCAACGGCTTCCCATACTTAATACATCTCGTTTTTCACTCCCGCGTGGTCATGTGTGACGACACGAGCTGCGACGCGATTTTCGCTTCCGCGTCTCGTATATACGGGCTTGTCGTTACTTGGAAATTTCCATGCATCAAGGGCGGACTATCATTGTTGTTTCGTCCATGTGTTGTTTGATTTATTGTAATTGTCATCTTTGATAATGGCTAAGCCGAAAACTTAGATTGTATTTAAACATGAATCAATATGGTGTTTTCCTTTCGTCTTTCAACAATAATGTAATTAAGCTTATCAGACAATATGAAAGGAACTTACTTAAAATAAATAGACAAAATTTGTCTATATTATTTAATGAAACATGCATTAATGAAAAATTGCGACCTACATATACACAATATATATATATATATGTATGTATGTATATAATCAATGTATATATATATATATATATATATATATATATATATATATATATATATATATATATATATATATATATATATATAATAAAGCAAATCCTTTTACTTCATATGGGGAATAGGCTATTTCGGCAGTCGTCTGTCTTTTCAACCCCCGGTGTGGAATGAAGTTCACGTCTGAAGTAGGAGGTAGTAGGAGTTGACTGTGGATGAATTGATATTGGAAGATAAAGGGTCAATCTAAATCTAAACTTGCCGAAAATATCTAATACAGAGTTTACACTTTTCACTATTTCAGTTGGACGCTAAGCATGAGGCAGGTGTTAAGGAGATTGGTAGGTATCTCTCTTAAAGGGGAGAGGTTTCATTAAACAACGCTGACCACATTGTGTAATGTTAGTTTAAGTGTGTGACAAACAAAAAGAGCAGAAGGAAAGTTCAGTTTCAAAACTAGCTTTGCTTTCATCCGCACACTTTTCTCACAGATTCTGAAAAACTTATTTCAATTCAGGAAAAAAATAAAATCCAATTGCTTTCCACAGTGAAGTCGTTTTAGAAGCGGATGTGAAGAGTTTTCCAAATGACAGAATAGACCATTTCAAAGACAGAAATAATGAACTGAAGAATTGTTTTTATCCAGCTATTAAAAGGTCATCCGATCTTGACTAAGAAAACTATTGCTGAACTTTTGTGATCAATGATGCTCTGGAATATTCTTTATTTCTTATATCTGTTAAAAAAACGAAAGGTGTGTGATGGATGTATAGAAAAATAAGAGGAAGATGTTTATGGTAATAGAACTGTTATATTGACCAGTTCAGTTGGAAATGATGCTGGTTTAATTGGTCCTTTTCTCAAAGTGTTCTACAAGAGCACCAAACGGAACACAAGAAGCGGAAGATCAATATCTGCGTGAACTGAGCTTCCATCAAATGTCTTAAAATGCTCATTACTTTATTTTCTCTTAATCTTTGTCTTTTCATCATCTGGCTTTTTATCATCTGGCTTTTTATCATCTGGCTTTTTATCATCTGGCTCTTTATCTCATTTCTTTTCTTTCTTTTTTCTTTTTTTTTTTTTTTGTCCTACATTAATTTTATATGAAATGGCTTCTTAAATCGCTCGGCTCAACTGACTAATGAACAACACTGCTGATCGCTGAGGCTGAGAAACGCGCCGTCCTCGAGTCAAATGCAACTGACAAAGCATAACTTACTCTACTTGACTTATGATGGATGCGGTTTGATATCCAGTTGACTTTGCTCGGGAGGGGGGTAGTCTTTGTTTTTATCTTATCCTGCACTGTTGAACAACCGTTCACACATTGCAACTGAGATATAACTGCTTGGTCAGTGGGCAAGATAAATGATGATGAACACTTGATATTTGATGGTCATCTTTAAACTTAATGCATTTCTGTTCAGTGTTCCTCTTGCGAGCAGAACGAAGATGGCTTGGCAATGTAACAACATCAAATTTAGCATGAGATTTATCGTTTAGAGGGATTCTTAAACAAAGAACATGTTTATTTTATTTTCTTGCAATAAATTAATTAAAACTCTTGTCAAATATGAAGAATTAAAATGACTCCTAAATTATATTTGTTGGTTACGGACAAAAAAGAAGAGATTTCTTTTAACATTTTGAGGTTTTTTATAACATCGACAAATTATGTTTTGACAATTGTGGCGAAATATTAAAACATTAACAAAACTACTTTTTCGTTAATGAAATGGAATATGTTTCCAGGGTTACTTTCATTATTCATACAGATTAAATCATGGCTTTGATAAATAAACTGTATGAAAAAGCAACTGAGAAAAGTTCTCGACGAAAACGTTCTGAGTGTTTAACATGAAACTATGAAGTTGGTTTTATTTCATAAAAAGTATTAATCCCGAAATCGTCGTTCAGTGAAACGCGTTCAGAACGCAGTTCTTCGCTCTGTCATACTGGGAAGAGTTAAAAACGAAGCAGCCGACGAGACTTCAAACACAATGAACGCTGCAATTATATAATCTTTCAATTAGCAATGTTTAATTCCATTCACTGGGTTAGTCGTTGCACAAATATCCCTGAGGAGCAATAAACGATGCAAGAAAGGAAAAATATCATCAAAGAAGACACGTTACTCAGCAATTAACGATATACACGATGAAGTCTTAATATTGATCTATTTCCCCATGTGGGAAACATTGTTAAATAACATCAATTTCTTGCTAGGTTATCTGACAAAAAGTAATTTCTGTTCTTCTTGTAAAATAGCCGTTAGATATCGCCAGGAAGAAAAGGCGAAAGCAAAAAGGTAAATTCCAGTTTTGCTTTTAAGATAGAAAAATCTTTAAAGATAAACGAAGATATTGCCTTTTGGCGAACATATTTTCCATTTTGCACAAAGAACACGAATTAATGTAGATATTTAAATTTTGTTTCCTGTTATTTTTCATTTGAAATTCTCATTTCTGAATTTGAATTTTCACTGATTTAATCTAATATTTACTCAAAGACTTTAATTACTCCGGGTATCATCATAACTCAACAGATTGTCATTCCAATGAGAAGCATTTGGATAAAGATGGTCACACACACACACATCAATGATAGAGGCTGAAAAAATTGGACTATTGTTCAAATTTAAAATAAGTGTGATTCTATTTTTTTACCCATTTCTGACCTTTTAGTATTAATGTCCTGGTAGTGATTGCAACATCTTGTACGGATGCAATGGTATTTGGTTGGTATTTTGGCATTTTTCATTAGTTGTTTTTTTTATTATTAATACCTTATATAAAGAATCTTTAGTTGCATATTAATTTATCAAGTAAATCTATAGATTTAAATTATTTACTGGTTTCTTAAAGAAGATATTTATTTATCAACTATAATTTTATTTTATTTTTTATGCAGCTTACCCTGAAGATCCATCTAGGTGAAACCTAGGTAGATAGTTCCCGACTCTTTAGGATTTATTATATATATATATATATGTGTGTGTGTGTGTGTGTGTGCGTGTGTATATATATTTATGTGTGTGTGTCTGTGTCTGTGTGTGTGTGTGAAAGTCGACAATGGATATATATATATATATATATATATATATATAAGTGGACACTGGATGTGTATGAGGATCTGACAGCTTAACTGATTCAGTTATGAAATTTTGCGCGATAATCTTAAGTGGCACATAAGACTTGCTAGTGATTTACAAAGGAGGCCACATATGGAGCAAGAGTGATCACTGTTAGATTGGCTGACCTTTTAGATCTTGCTCTCGCTTCTTGAAGATGAGACAAGCAGATTGAAAACTGCTGAGTCCACTAAAACACGTTGATCTCCATTCTACCTGCTCCAAGGCTAAGCGCTCAAGGATGTTATGCGGTATATTCACAGCTGACAGTTTGCTTTTCGGTTTGTCTTTGTATCTTAGCCATGGGCGTCCTACATTCCTGTAACTCTGATCTAACTGGCTGTACATTAGGATCTTGGGTATCCTGTCATCAGACATTCTCAAGACATGGCCAGTCCACTGTAACTGAGACTGTATGAGAAAAATCTCGATTCCTCCAATATTACACCTGTTAAACAGGTCTATGTTAGATGTCCTATCTTGAGGGTTACCTCCACTGATTGCACGCAGACAGCTTTTATGGAAAACATCCAGCTGGCCTATATGGTATCTGTATGGAGTCCACGACTCTGAGCCGTACGAAAGGATGGCAAGTACAACAGCTTTGTAAACCGGAATTTTCGCATCCAGTCAAATACCCCGCACATTCCACAAGCGATGACGAAGTTTGCCAAAAGCACTGGTAGCCTTACAATCCGATGCATGATTTCATCATCTAAAGTTCCACAATAGTTGACTTTACTACCAAGATAGGTGAAAGGCATTACATAGTTCAGGGCTTTGTCTTATACTTTCAATGGTCTATCTGGAAATTTGTAGACTGGTGGTTTTTGTTTCTCGTCACAGAATTGCTTCGGAGTAGGACAAGTTTGGTGCACTACTTCAGTTTTCTTTATGCTAAGTGTAAGACCAAAGAATTTACATGTAGCAGAGAAACGATTTATTAGATGTTGGGCATCCTCAAAGGATGTCGCTACCATAGCAGCATCATCAGCAAACAACAAATCACAAATAATTTGCGTACGAAGGTGGGTCTTGGCTTTGAAGCGCTGATGATTGAAGAGACCGCCAGTTGTTCGAAACTGAAACTTGACGCCGCTCTCTGTGTCTGGCAATGCATATTTCAGCATCACTGAGAAGAAAAGGGCAAAAAGGACAGGGGCCATGACAAATAATATATGATAAATGTGTGTGCGTATAAAAGTGGACATTGTGTGTATGTATATATATATATATATATATATATATATATATATATATATATATATATATGTGTGTGTGTGTGTGTGTGTGTATAAAGTTGGACAATGCATATATATATTATATAAAAGTGGACATTGGAAATATATATATAAAAGTGAATATTGGATATATATATATATATATATATATATATATATATATATATATATATATATATATATATATATATATAAATGGATTACTGATGTCTGTCTGTGGATGACAATATATACTCCTCCTTAAAATTTGCTTACAGTCGATCCCTCTTAGGAGAAAGTGCGAGTTTGTAAACAATGACTAATATTGCCAATACTGTTAATGAATTCTATGAATTGACCCCTCCCGGTCATTGGCGTGTTTATTCGAAGAATAAGTACGTAAAAATTAGCATGCCCATCAACCAGGATGTTAGCTCAGGAGTAAAAATCTCCGACTGATGCCATATCAGTCGGGTTTCTAGTTCTTCCAATTTTTTCCTCGGATACCCATACTAGAAACATTTGAACAAGGTGAAAAAATCGTCTTGTAACATTTCCAGTCAAAAAAAAAAAAAGCGAGTAACTGTGATAAAACATAGAGTGTTGAAACTGTTGAGCAAAAATAAATAAAATAAATCCTAAAAAGCCAGGAATTACCTAAATGCTAAATGGATCTTCAGGGTAAGGTTATTATTACGTTTATTTGTGTTTATGCGTGCATTCGTAGTTAATTTGTTTATTATTTACTTAATTTATTTACATATTTATTCATTTTGAATTATTAGGTTGGTGCAAAAGTAATGACGTAATAATGTCGTTTTTTGACGTATTTTTAACGTCAAAAAACGACATTATTACGTCATTTTTTGCACCAACCTAATAATTTATTATATTTATTTATTTTCATTTATTTTGTTCTTTATTTATTTCTTATTTATTTACTTTATTTGTTCGTTTTTAGTTTTCAATTTTTAAGTGAAGTAGTAAAAATTTGTTTTCATCTCTGCATTTTGAGATGAGTTCTGATCGTTTATTAAATAATTCCTGTTGTTAATTCCTGTTGGTAATTATCGCTATTTTCGTTAATTATCGCTATTTTCTCCTCCAGACAGGGTTTACAATTTTTGGATTGATTGTTGGAGGCTGATCTTCTTTTCCTTATTTTCCATATTTTTAGTGTGATTTGGTTTTTGTTTTTAATTTCCTATACATGTTTAGAAAGCATTGTGCAGTTCGCGTATTTACAATTTATAAAGAGTGTTTTGTGAGCGTCGTTCTTCACTGATCACTAGAGACTCTCATTCAACCCTCCTTCCCCAAGTAAATTTTTAATCATTGACTGGGGGTATGCACAACGGTGTTATAATGTAAATGGTTGTCTTGTCACAATCGAGCGTACCTGTGATTTTTTGTTTACACTCTTGATCTGATCCTTACAGTCCAGTCTGAATGGTCTTTCATTACTGACCTTACAATGCGCTGAATTTGGCGGGCATCTTTACTGCGTAGCCGTCTAGAACCTGGTCTACCGGTGTAGGAGTGGTCATCGTCAAACATCGAAGTCACCTCCAACTCGAAAATGTGCAGTTATTCACTAACCTCTGGAAGTTCAAAATCTTCTCAAATTCTGCTAATTGAAGAGTAGCATGTGTACATCGCCGTGGCATGAGACCTGCTTACACTCGACTCTTTCACCGCACGGGATCTTATCACAACATACGTTACCGATTAGACAAAAGTGTTTCACTGGTAAGAGTTGCTGACTTGCAACATGATCTCAGATGATAGAATTTTTTTACGATACCTACATATGACGCGTTTCAGCCTTCGAAAGAACTTCTTCAGACTAAATAATATTTTTATTGATATAATCATATATATGTAGGGGGAGAGCGAATAACTGTTGCTTATAATTCTACATCAAGGGAAACGCTGAAGATGTCACTTATCGCAATATTTTCCATTCATCAAGGTATATTTATTAAGCTTAGCTTCTCTGGCACAAGCGCGAATTGAACTCGCTATGAATGATCTATCGTTAGCTTACTAACTATTGTTGCACGGCGCTGAGACCTGCATACGCACGCTCATATATACCCGTATGTACGTTTATATATATATATATATATATATATATATATATATATATATATATATATATATATATATATATATATATATATATATATATATATATATATATATATATATATATATATATATATATATATATATTAAAATATAAATATATATATAAATTTAACACACACACACACACATATATATATATATATATATATATGTGATAGAATTAATATATAACCCCATAAATCAAGCCCTACCCACATTTATCACCCACACAAGACAGACATGCTTGCAGGGATTTTGAGGTTTCACACTTATACACACACTCACACAAATATATAAACATACACACATCACACACACTCTCAAAGAACTAAAAGATAACATATACTTAACACACACATCCTACTCCCAGCAACCAATAAAACTACCAAATGTCCAAGGAGATAATTCTTAAAGTCAAAAATCTCCCATCCTCTATCTTAAAACAACTTGAAAGACGCCGTTTGACCAAATCAAGGACTGACCAAAATTAACGATAAAAAAAAACAAATGAAAACTATCGATAAAATTTATTTTGTTCAGAAACATTCATTCACTCCTGTAGTTAACTTCTACTAACAAGCAGGATTTTTTTTCTCATGATGATAGCCAATAGTCGAGGAGCCTAATTGAAATAAAAAAAAAATATTAATATACAAGTCAGTGTGTCTGAAAATTTTAATTTTTAATATCTTTTTTGTTCAAGAAATATATATATATATATATATATATATATATATATATATATATATATATGGGAGGGGTGCGGACGCGCGTTAATATATCTAGGTATTTATGAAAGGCGCAATGGAAAAAGATACAAAGTTCAACTGTTTCGAGTACGTGTTAACCAAAGCAAACAAATGTTACAAATGCGCGCCGTCTGCCAAAAAAAATAGATCAGGTAAAATAAGAGTTTATTTCTTGCTCAAGCAACAAAACTGGCAAAGACCTGTGTCCATGTCTCTTATTGGAATCAATTATAAGCAGTCAATGAGAAATGCCTATCAGGTGGGGGGGGGAGAAAAGTGCTCATTCAATAACCTTCAAGGCTAGTAATTAGATGGAGCCAATATCGATTATTATCTATACAAATATATATATGTGTATGTGTGTGTATGTATGTGTGTGTGTGTGTGTATGTGTGTGTGTGTGAATGATGTTAATTAATATTAATAATTCGTACCGGTTTTTTGTGGAGTAATTGGGTTTGGCAACGAGTTGGTGAATTAAGAACAAAGGAACTTATCTGTGCTCTGCGATTGATTTTTGTCTGAGACAAAATCTGTGTTTAGAAATCTGAGTTAAAGGAGAGATGGATTGTTGAAAGAAAAAATGAGATTAACAGAAATAGACTAAGAATTAAAAAGGAAAAAAAAGAAAGAAAGTAAGAGTGAGAAAAAAGAACATCAAGGACGAAAGGGTGAGAAAAAAGAAAAGAAAGAAAGAATGAGAAAAAGGAAGAAAAAAGAAAGAGAAAGGTTTTCTTATCAAATAAAAAACGCAAAGAAGCCTGAAATAGAATGACAAGTGAAACAGACGTGAGCTTTTAACAATTGTTTTTTTTTCAACTGATTTTTTCTTCAGTTCATGCCTGTGAGCAAAGACGCAACTCTTTAGTTCACTTTAAAGATTTTGAAAAATGGTTTGGAAAAAACACAAAAATCCTTACTCATGTAATTACCGCTTTACAGTCTTCCCACAATAAAAAGCAGGACATTTATGAATCACGAAAATCTTCTTTAGAGACATCAATCAATATCTGCATTAGATCAGTGATTAGTGTGTACAGACTTTATTTTGGTGGCGCGTCATATATGTATACACACACACACATACACACAAGTATTTGTGAGCTTATGCATCCAGTCTATTAAGTGATGTGCCTCCTGGTGGTGGTCATTTTGTAATGGCGAGCAGTATATTCACTTTTTCGGGTGTTTTCGTGCAGGAATTCTATGACTCACGTGAGTCAGGAGTGGCTGGCCGAAAAGTTTCACCATCCCCAAGAGCAGCTCTACTCGTTGGACAACTGGGAATACAGAAGCTTCCGAAGCCGTCTTCAAAGCCGTCTTCCAAGCGACAACAAAGCCGTCCTCGAAGCCGCATCGAAGCCGTCTTCAAAGCCGTCTTCGAAGTCACATCAAAGTCGTCCTTGAACCGCATCGAAGCCGTCTTCGAAGTCACATCAAAGTCGTCCTTGAACCCCATTGAAACCGTCTGCGAAGTCACATCAAAGTCGTCCTTGAACCGCATTGAAGCCGTCTTCGAAGTCACATCAAAGTCGTCCTTGAACCGCATCGAAGCCGTCTTCGAAGTCACATCAAAGTCGTCCTTGAACCGCATCGAAGCCGTCTTCGAAGTCACATCAAAGTCGTCCTTGAACCGCATCGAAGCCATCTTCGAAGTCACATCAAAGTCGTCCTTGAACCGCATCGGTCTTCGAAGTCACATCAAAGTCGCCCTTGAACCGCATCGAAGCTGTCTTCAATGCCGTCTTCGAAACCGTATCAAAGTCGTCCTCGAAGCCGTCTTCGAAGCCACATCAAAGTCGTCCTCGAAGCCGTCTTCGAAGCCACATCAAAGTTGTCCTCGAAGCCCCCTCGAACCGGTCCTCGAAACTGAGAGCAGTTTTCTTAAATAAGCTTTTCACTTTTCCTAAAATATATACAAATCATTTTGAAAACATACTACATTTTCAATTGAATATCTTTGTTTTTCTTTATATAATTTGTTCTCAATTACCTAGCGCACACTATATTTTAAAAAATACTGAAAATTTTCTCGTCCTGACCAAGAATCATTTTTTGAAGAATAAATTTTGATGTTTAGTCATTTGTTCAGATTTTGGGAGATGGGTCTGGCCAAGAACTTTTATATATACAGGGTGTCCATAAAGTTCGTTTGCACTTTAAAAAATTTATAACTTTATTTGTATCTGCGATAGAAATAATCTGTAAAAAATGTTATAATACAGTGTTTCAACAAGATGGAGCTCCTTGTCACTTTGCTCTGCGTGTTAGAGAGTTTCTAAATCAGGAATTTCCTAACAGATGGATCGGAAGGGGTGGACTATTTTATTGGCCTCCACATTCGCCAGGTTTGACCCCATTAGATTTTTTTATGGGGACATGTGAAAACAATTGTGTATGCAACCAAACCTAGAACATTTGAAGATTTGAATAACTAATGTGATTTCAAGCATTACTGTAAATCAGTTGGCAAATGTTTTCCGTGAACTGCAAAATCGTATTACCCTTTGTATTGCTAATGATGGAGGACATGTGGAAACTTAAATAAAATGTCAATAAAACCTTAAAAAATATAGATTTACTTATTTATAATCCTTTTTACAAATTATTTCTATCGCAAATACAAATAAAGTTATAAATTTTTAAAGTGCACACGAACTTTATAGACACCCTGTATATATATATATATATATATATATATATATATATATATATATATATATATAGCTATTATGAGATTATGGGTTTTGCTAAAGGGATATCATTTCTTCACCAAATGCAAACATTTCTAGAAATACTATGATTTAAAGACACGTCCGATGATACAACTATATACGGCCGCACCTCTGAAACTCTGGATGGTCAGAGATTGGTAACAAATTATTCTCCACCCTTCAACCTCTCTCCCACAAGCAGAATGTGACAAGACTCTCGCTGCTCTACCACTAATTCCACGGAAAGTGCTCAGACGAACTACATTCCCTGGGTTCCGTCGAGCCAAACGTTCTCAGCAAGAACCCGCTTTGCCACTTATAGAGAAGCAAACCACCAACATTTCCTCCGTATTCTATCGGTGATAAGTAAGTTTCATTCGAGTAGCTTCTTCCTTTGAACCACTGCCCTGTAGAACCGACTCCCAACTGAATTTTTCCCTGATCCCTACAATCTTAACCTGTTCAGTGCTAGGGTAAACAGTTATTTTCCACTCCTATACGCACAAATCGCCCCCAAAAGTAACCCTCTACTTCGAGTACCCCCCATGCCTTATAAAGTGTGAACTACACTGTAAAAAGAATTGTCATTCATTCACATAAAAGAAATATTTAAAAAGGCTCAAAATATTTAAAATACGTTTTGACACGATGAAAATGTAAGTAATATTATATTTCTTTTTAACCCTCCAAATTCCTAAACTAATAGAACTATTTAACAAACGGTGTCTATTTTTCAATCCGTCACGTTATTTGAAAGGCTATCCTCATCTTTGTTTTGACTTTCACTATATCAAAATTTCGTTATTTCATCTAAGTTTAGTATTTTTCTCTTTTTTTCTGGAAAGTTCCAGACCTAGGCGTTACCTCAGACTTAAGGGACTTTTCATTTTCAGATCTAGAATCATCTAGAAGAGAAAAACAAAATAAAGCAAATCTCGACCCGAGTAAAGCCAAAAAATGTCAAAAATATAGCATAAGGACACTCGTTCAAATAGATCATGGAATAATAATAATAATAATGGTTCATTTAAGAATGTCAAATAATATTTGCCTCCTTATCATAATTTCCCATAATATTCAAAATGATTCAATTATTGTGTGAAGTTGACATAGTTTTCTTTTGACGAGCGAGAGAGCGAGAAAGAGGGAGAACGACTGTGTGACTAGTATAGAATATATGCGTGTAAGAAAAAAGAAAGAGATTATGTGAGCGTATATATGTATCATTTCATTCTAATAAAATGGTGTCAAGATGATGGGAAAAGATACAACAAAATTAAGCCCGATTTTAAGGTCTTTAAACAATAAAGGCCAACATGAGTTTCAGAATGTTCCGTTGATTTGTTATACCTGACCATTGTGGCCAATTTTGTTTTCTTCAGAAACAATAGATGAAAAAAAAAAAAGACCACCATCTCTGTTCTTCACACACGCCAACGGAAGAGCGTCGAGTTATTGCGATTCTCCAGCACAATAATTAAGAACGACCAAGTCACAAAGGCGACCATTTATCATTTCCGTCAAGACACAGAGGGAAAAAAGTCAGATTTCTTATAAACTGATTTGTTAATTACAAAAGTGGCTGTCGGCATAGCTGGGTTGTTCGACCGTCCTTCGCATGCCTGGGCAGTATTCTTACATCCAGTAGACATCACCGACCCACTCGCATACAACCTTGCATCGGTTTGACCTTGCTGGGACGTTTCACCCTACATCAAATATATCTTATTCACTTCTGTTCTACTTTGACCAAATCATCTGAAGCATAACTCAGCCATCTCATTGATTATACGAGCCCCGTAATTGCTTCTTAAAAGTAGCTTCTTTTATTTGTATCAAAATAAATTTGAATGATGCATGCGTGTGTTTGTGTGTGTATATGTGTATGTGTGTGTATTGATAATATCTTCTTTGAGAACAAAGCCAAAAATGTAAGTTATTCAGTGAGGATCAAACTCACTATAATCGAACTTCCAGGCAATTCATAACTACTACTCCACGGTATATACCTCATGGTTTTGTAATCGATTTTGGGAGAAAATATGCTCGAATGATCGAGGTTAGGTCCCGTATTTTTCAACATTAATTTACCGATATTAAAAACTGAGAAATAAGCAAGGAAGGAATAATATAATCTAAATAAGAATGCCTTCTTAGCAAGATAATCTCGTAATGTATTATTGTTGAATTCCAATGTATCTAGCCAAACACTACAAGTGCTCTTGTTACTCACATCGAATTCACTATGCACGCAAGTGATTAAATAGTCTAATGTATGTCAGATACCTATTTTGTTTATACTCGAAAATTCAGTGTAGTTTCAACAGTTGTGCTTTCTCTATAACACGTTTTTTACACGTTTTCCCACTTCCTCCTGTACATCACTTGCATCTCAAAATACCTGAATATAAGTTTTAACAGTAGTTGATAATTAAAATGTTGGCCTACATCGATAACAAAGAACTCTTTCTCTTGTTCGGATTTGCTTGAGGATAATTCTAAAATAAAACCCTATCCGAGAAATAACAAAGAATCACCCGTCAGATATTCCTTTACCCGTTTCCTTCTCCCGAGACACACAGAGATAAATTCCAAATGTATTTATTGTTCGATCTATCTTCCGGTCATGTGATAAGTCAATTTACCATATGAATTGATACACTGCGGCCTTTGTTACCGGCTTCTGGTTGCCAGAGATGTTGAGGAAATAGCCTAACAATGGCCAGAACAGTGACATTTGAGATAGACGAAAGAATCCCAAAGATGTCCATCCTACGGACTGGCTATCGATGACCACAGGTTACAAATGTTGCCGGTCGACTGCACGAAGTCTGCAGGGTGTTTCTTCCAATAGAACATTAAAAGAGGACCTGTCTATTGAATGGTGGGTATCTACCTACATTTCAGAACAAATATCGGTATTCGAAAATGGAGGAAAGATGAAGAAGCAGTGCATCCGGCGGAGAGGTGAAGGGAAGTGTAGAGACCAGCATTATTTGGTCCCTGGTGAAATCAGTGTAGAATCGATGTCAGTTTTGACAACGAAAAGGAAATCCCAAAGAGAATAATTTCAGAAATCATATTGACAAGGTGAAACACAAGGGATGAATCATCAATACGCATATACACTCACACATACACACACACAAACACACACACACACACACACACACACACATATATATATATATATATATATATATATATATATATAAGTGAACATTTAAGTCAACACTCAGAGGCGACAGGATGTTTCATGCTAGACGCAATCGTCGGGCCGCCTTATATATGTATATAAGTGCAGCGATTGCAAGTGTAGATATACCCATAAAAATGCCTATATATATATATATATATAGAGAGAGAGAGAGAGAATGCGATAGGTAAATTCTCACCATTTTATTTTTAATTTCGCGCATGCGCGTTGATTGTTTTTAATTTTGTCGACTGCACAGTATAATAGGGTCAGGTCAGTTGAGCACCGTCTGTGAGAAAAATAGCGCCATGAAGCAATTCACTCCGCTAAAAATCTGGAAACAGCATACTGGCCTTCTTGTCATTCACGCCGGAAGTTCCAATACGAACATTTCAAAGTGTATGAGTGTTAATCTGACGACAGTGCAGAGGATTCGGAAAATGAGTCTAATGGTGATTCTGAAGGTGTTTGGGGTGATTATTAGTGATAACGACGTTATTCATATTCCACAGGGACTCAAACTCAACATAGCGGGTCTAATATCAAGTGCATTGGGGAGGTACTGCGGCTCTGGGTCAAAAGGGTAGCTTTTGGAAGAAACTGTCTGGCAACAGGACTCTGCACCATGCCACACAAAAAGGTAAACCCAATCATGGCTGTCAGACAATTTCTGCAACCACATCACTCCTTGCATCTGACCACCTAACTCGCAGACTGCAAACCCCTTAAACATTATGTGTTGGGTGCAGTTGACCGGAGAACTAAAAAATTCCTTTTAACACCAAAGATGAACTGAATACAAAGATTATGGCAACATTCACCAACTTAAATAAGGAGACCATCTAGAAGAGATTCCGAAGTCATACGGAGTCTGTGGTTGAAGCCGATGGTGATTTTATTGAATAAATTTACTCTTTAAGATTTCAAGATATTTTGGGGTAGTTTTTGGTAAATATAACTATTAGCATTATTTTCATTTTTGCGTAATTTAGACAACAATTTCTCTATCGCCCATATAAATATATATATGTGTGTGTGTGTGTTTTTTTTTTTTTTTTTTTTTTTGTTTGTTTAATAAGCCGGTTAATGAAATTTGACGTATAAAATACAAAAATATGATAGCAATATTGGCAATAAGATTGATGATATATATTGGTCGGCCTTTCGACTAGACTTTATTCCTCAAATATCATTAAACAGCTTATTAAATCTCCATATCATAAGGACAAGTTTTGATATATTATTAAATTGAATTCGCAGGACTTCTGGTCAGACAAAGCCCATGGCCGAACGGTTAGGCACGTCAGATCCAATGACGATTCCCCATAGGGGATAAAGTTTCTATGCACATCTTTCTGACAAGATTTCTCGAATATTCAGGCCGGTAGATCTAGTTGGATAAAAAATAGTTTAATTAAAAATAGAGCTTCTTCTCGAATATGAGTATCCATAAAGATAACGTTTAAACAAAATATTTCATAGATAGATAGATAGATAGATAGATAGATAGATAGATAGATAGATATCGATATACAGAAATATGATTTGTATATTCCTTTCCTCGCGTATATAACAGTTGTAGTTTTAAAAACTTTTTCATGCACATAAATATTTCGGTTCGGGAATATCCAAAACAAACGGAACCTATTTTGAAAATCACACTTAACTGAAAATGTTAATGCATAAATAATCAATGTAATAAATAATCAATAATAATGTTCTCTCCCTCCCTCTCTTTCTGTATACACACATATGTATATGTGTATGTTTGTGTGTGTGCGTTTATATACTTGCGTATTAGCAATTGGATTTTGGCTCAGTATTTGATCCAAGGTAAATTTTCAAGTTTTTGCCAAAGAGAATTTCAAAACATGGAAACATTGAAGTAACACACTCTTCTGCTATCAAAGTTGACTAAACTTAGTAAATATCTATATTACTTATATAGGAATGGATGCTTCTCGTTTCATTTTCAAAAATCCGTATATCGTTAAGCAAACGAATGAATACTGACTTTACAAAGTGGATTGAGCAAAGAACTTTGCAGCTAATTCTCGTCCATTGATTTATGTAATAGTCGACCTGGTGAAATCATATGTGTTTATTTATGCTTGTAAGAATATTGTAACGATGACAGAATCGTATACCAATGAAAGTACGTAGAAAAACGCATTGCTCATATGTAGGTGTCTCATTACGCGTGTCTATGTGTGTGTGTGTATGTGTGTGTGTGTGTGTGCGTGAGAGAGAAAAAGAGGTTAGATTAATGCGTGTAGTTAAGTACTACATGTGCGTGAATGTGAAATGTAGCTGAATGTGTGCGTATATATGTATGTTCTTATGTATCTATATATAAGTAAATATGTGTAAATAATAAGCCTAATAAGAAAAGCGTGAAAATCTGATCTATTAAACAATTTAGAAATACGACGAAATGATTTCTAGGTAATCAATAATCATTATTCTGGTTTTTATGCCGTTACAATAACGAAAGTCAACTGATCTTTAAAAAAATGCAATTACACAAGTCTGCATCTAAATGGCGATCAAGACAAGTGAGTGGTGTGGTTTCATTGCATGCGGACACGAGGAGGCATGATGCTGAAGTACACAGTGAGGATTAAACTCAGTCAAGTGCAATGAAAAACTAATGTTTGTAATCTATATTCGACTGAATAGGAACATTTAATGATTAAAACACACCGTCACAAACGCGTACACAAACACACATGAATTTGCGAGTTATGCTGCGTACGCGTCTATGTAGATGTAGTTCGAGCGTTAGAAAAGAAAACTAAATAGAAAACAAAGAAAGAAAACACAAGGAAAAATTAGAGCCAAAATATGTGTCTTTTAAGATTTTTCTTTAAAATAGTTTCCAGAAGTTAAGATAATTTCTGTGCTTTTTTAGATGGGTCATTATCATTCGCAGAATTGATCGACGCACAGATTCCAATTATTTATCTTTTGCATTTTTAGTGACCCTGTGCCAAGCTAGAAAAAATCGTCTGTGGCTTCAAAGCAAAACTTAGTTTATTTGTGCGAATATAATTGATTGCATTTCAACTGAAACTCTGACGCGTGTCTTCATTCGGCAAAGTTTTCTTGACGAAGGCAAGTCATGCGGGTTTTGCCCGATCAGAAAAGAGATTGATTTTTTTCGAAAAATATATTGCATTTCTTTATTCCCACAAGGATTTCTCTTTGTGCATTTAACCATAAATTGGATTCAGAATACAGACACACACACACACACACACACACACACATACATATATATATATATATATATATATATATATATATATATATATATATATATATATACGTAATTATATACTACATTGATGAATCTATAAATGCAGTATTTATATATAAGATAAATATATGTTTTGGCATTCATATATATATATATATATATATATATATATGCATACATTTATAAATGCATCTATATATATGTACTTGTAAATAATTATAGAAATATAATAAAATATTTGTCGATATATATATATATATATATATATATATATGTATATATATATATGTATATATATATATATGTATATATATGTATATATGTTGAAATTTGATATATTTATGAAGGAAGAGTGATAAATATTAAGGATAGAGCTATATAGCAGCGTGGGTGTAGAAATCAATACTGCGCAGTGACTGGTAGTTTCACACCCCAAGCGATCACCAAACCTATAAACAAAGTCTAGGTTAATTTTTTCTGTGCTGATTCCACATGTTTTAGAAAGTTTCTTAATGTCTCGAGTTCATTTATTTATTTACAATTTCTTAACACTAACCCTAAACTTACCCTTTTTCTTTCTATTAAGCCAATACAGTGCATACCGACGTCCACGTCCAACCTATCCTGTAAATTATTTCGTTCTTCATTCCTATATTATAATCCTTCATTATTTGTAACGTTGTTACGAATTTCGTGGTTTTCAGCCACTCAATTTGTTAGTCTAGATTTCGGGTTCCTGAGGTGAGATCTGTTGTGTATAACATGAGTGCATTAAGCATTTTTAACGATTACACGCAGTAATTGTATCTTAACCGTCATCATAAACAATGCTTATATTACTTGTCTATACGATTGTATGATAAAGAATGAGACAATACCAAATAAAAAAACAGTCCCCTGAATGTCAGGAGACACACTGTAAAACGTATTCTAACCAAGTAAAGTGACCTTTGCCCCTATGCACCAACGATTTTATGACATGACTAGTCTAGATAACCTCTTCAAGAAAATAAAAGTAGAAACTATCCTAGCCTACTTGAAGGAGGGTAGTCTATACAAGTTCTAGCACTAAATAACTAGGGATAAATGGACAGTGATGGAACCAATAAGCAAAAGGAATAATAAGCCATGTTTTTTTTTGTTTTTTTTTAATCTTTTCGGCATTAAATAACAGATGTAACATGCCGTTAAAACAGAACAATCAATCACTCATCCAAATAAAACAATCTTTCCAGCCAATGACGTGTGTTTGTTTACGAACATATCACATAATACCTATGTTTCATAGAAATGTGTTCGTTATTGAATGTTGGCATTCAATTAGCGGCAACCTGTTTCAAAATTACTGATTTCTTTTGATAATGATACGAATCTCATCAACTCTGTCAATAGACATGAATTTACAAAATATTAGGTTGGTGCAAAAATAATGTCGTTTTCTCACATGTTACTATCTGAGAAAACGACATTATTTTTGCACCAACCTAATATTTGGCATTTTTCTACAATTCTCTTGCATTCAGTTTCCATAGAAACGACTAAAATCAGATATTTTAGTAAAAATGCCTCTTACCTACGCGAAATCTATTTCGAGATTGAACATAATTCTACAAAACAAAGATATAGCATCCAAGGGTTAACATTGATAGATAACTCAGAAATTGAATTTCTGATAGTAAACGAGTTTAATCTGCTGTAAAAGAATTAGATATACTGACTTATTTCATTGAAATGTGTATGTGTGTGTATGTGTGTGCGTGCATTTATATGTGTGCACGTCTCTGTGCGTCTGTGTGTGTCTGTAATTTCGACGCTACCTTCAGACGATAAGAAATCTTCTTTACAGTTGGAATATGCCGTCTGAAGGGTAGATAGCTCCCAGATGAAATAAAATCCACGATAGATAGTAACAGAAATGTGTATAAATGCGATTGCTATTTGGAAATGTATGTAACTATAAACATCAATGTTTACATATAAAGTGTATGTAGAGAGCGGATCAGACATTTGACTATGATGTGTGTAGATGTGTTTTTTGAGGTGAACGCCAAACATTATACATGTCAGTAAACGTGCGGAAATGTTTGTAATTATTTCTATCTCAATAAATAAGCGTTCAGTTAAGGTTTTCTTCGGTTTCATATCGATCCTTTCACCTCCAATAAGATGTTCCCCAACTGCCATCATTCACCTCCCATCTTCAGTAGCCATTCCTCCGTCTGCTTCTTTTCCTAATCCTCAATTTCTCTTTTTTCTTCACACACTTCCCTTTTCGTTTTCATTTTAACATACATACAAAAACACCCTCTCATACTCTATCTACTTACCTCTCCCTCTGTCTCCCTCTCTCTTACTCTATCTATCTATCTATCTATCTATCTATCTATCTATCTCGCTCACTCTCTCTCTCTCTCTCTCTCTCTCTTTATATATATATATATATATATATATATATATATATATATATATATATATATATATAAACCGGATGTAACAGCATAATTTTCCATCCCACAAAATGTTTAATATCTTAAAAACCGCTAAACTCATTGAGTTTCTTTTTTCCGGATTTTCGGATAAGACGTCTAACCATTTTGACACCGAAAAACCCTTTGAGCTATTCAACATGAAAGAAAACAGATTAAAATTGTTTTGTGTCAGCCCCACTGTATCCCAAATGAGAGGAAAAATATCTTTTAGGCCTTCAGTAATGGACCAACATTCATATTCTGGTTTCTATTTCCATTAAAAAAATATTAAGAGAATGGTGAATAAGTTTAAAAAAGAGGGAACTGTAGAAAGGAAAACTGGATCAGGAGGTAACAACAGGAAATGGGATCATCATTTCAACTTAAAACTAAAGAGATCCATGATAAAAGATCCCGTTCAATTCATAAGACTTGGCGCGTGAGAGAGGGGTTTCAGCTATGGCCAAAGAACAATAAAAAAAGATTTGAAAATGGAATCGTACGTGAAAACTGCGAGGTACCTTGTTACTCTAGAACAGAAAGTTAGAAGATTAGAGAGGGCAAAGATCGTTTGAAAAAGTTGGGAAATTAATAACAACCAATCTAAATTGGGAAGTCTTACTAAGAAAAAATTGTACCTTCAACAGGAATCGAACCTACATACAATTTTCCATCAGGGAGACAACATAGTCATCATCGCTGTCTCAATTTGTTCATATCTAAGTCAGTTCGCTAACAAGCAAGCTGTCTACTTGCATCTGTATGTCTTTCTCTCTCTCTCTCTCTCTCTCTCTCTCTATATATATATATATATATATATATATATATATATATATATATGTGTGTGTGTGTGTGTGTGTGTGTGTGTGTGTGTGAATAATTTTAGATATATATATCAGCCGGTTTGCACCAGTCTGTACGTCTGAATCAGTCCCGTTCATATTTATATATTTTTTTTTCTTTATTGTGCCAGACTCCTTTTTTGCCCCTCTGTCAGTTTTCATCAACAGAAATGTGTCTTATATAAGCGAGGCAATTTGATCGGGTCTGTCTGCATCAGACAGACTGAGATCGATATCCAAACTATACACCTCTATCGATCCGATCAGTTGCCGGAAGTATGTGATCAAAGAAGGTAATTGCTGCTCGCTTCCCTCCGTCATCTTTTCACACCATGCCCGCACAGTCGGTGTTCAAATGTTGCTTATCAGGTATAAAAAGTCAAATCAAATGTTTGCACAAAGAAGTAGAATCTATTTATTGTATTTCTCATGTGAACCAGTTTGTCTTCTCAATCGGTTAAGCAAGAAGAGTGACGTCACAGAAGTAGTTAAAATTATTCTTTCATTTTATTTGTTGTTCATTTCCGAAAAAGAAAATTCCATGCAAGATTAAAGAAAGTTATCTGTAACGTTTCAAACTCGTTGAAATAAACAAATTTTTATATAGTCTTTCAGTATATATATATATATAGTCTATTATGCTTTAATTCCACACCTACTTGCTATAAGCGTGTATATTACACACGCGAATATAGATAGATAGAAGTATATTAACAAACAATATATATACTTTTTACTACTCAATTAGTGAAACAATAAAAAAAAAGATGTTAATTTTTTACGATTGTCTTTTATTCCGTCACTGTTTTTGCTCCATACTTGCGACCGCTCAATTGCGAGAACTCAAATCTGGGAATGACAAGAAAAGAAACATTATTCTCACAAGGTGTGTACAAGAAATGAGATTTTCGGAATGCTTTTGCTTCGGCACGTGTGAATGATGGTATTTTGTTTCAGTTTTTATCTTCCATATGTAACCCCGATCTTGGCACTGATATTAACTTTCGATAAATCTATCCAATTAAAAAAGACTTTTCATCACTGGTAAAGAGAGTCGGACATTTGAAATAAAAATATTTCCTCGCGACCGAATAGGGAGGAACTTTTTTCTTTAATTTTTTGACATGATGAAAAGCAACTGTGGACACGGCGTGAATGAGTTCACTATTTCGACGCCTAACATGTCACAATTAGAGACGAATTTGACAACTTTGAAACTAGAGTTTTCTTAAGTTTCATAAACGAGCCCTCCTAACTTATAGATAAAACCTTCTATATACCACCCACTTCTTATAAATACGAAATACGATATGAGAGTATGCATCAACATTTCTGGAAAATAATGAACTAGCGTTAAAATAGATAGATAGATAGATAGATAGATAGATAGATAGATAGATAGATAATGAAAAGAGTTATCTGGAAGAAAAAAATTTTACTTCGTTATTAGCTGACATGGATTATAAAGGAAAAAGTATGAAGTATGTTTGTGTGCGTGCCTGTGTGTGTGTTGTGTGTGTGCATGCCTGTGTGTGCATGCCTGTGTGTGTGTGTGCGTGTGGAGATAGTTACAATGCTTGTAATTTACTTTCCGTGTCTGCTATCAACACTATGTCATCTGCATATTTAGTCTGCATATATAGACTGTTAAGATAGTGGCCGTCAATATTGAATCCTCGTAGCACTTATAATTCTCTCAGAATCACCTCACTGTAAATGTTAAATAAGTCTGGTGAGAAGACATCCTTGTCTTACGCCCTTTTCTAATTTTGTGTTTTTACCAAATTATGTTATTTTTTGATTAGGGTGGCATTAGTGTAATGAAAGTTATGCCCAGCATCGTTTGATGCAAAATTCTTTAAGAAGAAAATGCATTAAAAACTTAATAATAATATTATTACCAACTATAAACACACGTCTAAAACATTACATCAGCATTTTTCTGTGAATCCCTTAAAGAATCTAACTTAAAATCTAATACAAAGAATACATGCTTAAAAAGGTTAGCCATAAATTAGAATCATGTGACACACTGCTGCGCGGGTTGATCACACAAAGTTAAAGACATTCAGAATTCTCACTAGACAGACGCACAAACATATTTACGAATACACATTACCATCCAATGCCCATTTAGCCATAAAAGAATCTTCACAAACTTAAATATAGAATTAACTCTGGTTTTAATACACGTGAGGCGTGTCTGACCAATGAGAACTGACCCAAAGAAAATTGAAAATGCCAGTGGTTTTGTCTTTTTGTCTGTTTTCTCTCAATATCTGACGAAGCTTTAATAAAAATGGATCATGTTAGATTGATATGTTTTCTGTTTGCTCCTTATTTTATATGTATATGTGTGGGGCACCTCGAGATGGTGTTATGGTTAGCAAGCTTGTATGGCTAGAACAATTACGACTGAGTAGTGAGTTCGATCCTCACTGGGTGCACCTTACTTTTGACCTTGTGCCACACCAAAGCTACGCTTGGAAAATCACTATATATGTATATATGTGCGTGTTCGTGTTATTTCAGGATGTTGAATAACAATACCCCCACCAAAAAAGTGGAAATAATTTGGATAAAAGTACTCAATTACGCCGCTTAGAATATAAGAAAAAAGTAATAAAGATCCTTAGCAGACATTTCATCCAAAGAGTTATCAGTGCTTTTCGCGTCGTCTTTATATGGAATTCATACATTTTTTCATTGTTTTCATTCTTGTTTTGTAGTTGTTTTTTTTTGGGGGGGGGGTTAAGACTGAATATCGTACATGAGCCCAGATTGTAAGGTTGGTCGTAGAGTATTGTGGTATCAGTGCACTTTCAAGGCATCATATTTTGAGTAAATTATATTCTCTTTTAATCAGACTGGCAATTTTTAGGTCGAAATTAGACAGATATGTTACGGTAAACTACTAGTGCGTTGAAGCACATTTATACAATATTTCAATGTAATTCTTTTATAGTCATTTTTAAAGATTACTGGACGTTCCGCCGATATATGTCATTGGGAATTTTATGCATTTTTTTTTTTTTTTTTTTTTGTATTTCCGCCTCTGGTTTATTATTGTTGCCATTTCGTTTAGTGCTGATGATATCTTTTATTGCTTTAGAGATTGCGCTGATAAATTTTAGATCAAGGTTGGAAAATTTGTTTTTGATGGTAGATTTTATTGGGTTGAATTATGGGTTTAGTTTTGTTATGGCTGTTGGGCTTCCATTTTTATCTTCTGTCGATTTTGTATTTAGCATTGTACATGAAATAATTCAGGTATTAATGGAATATGAAAGTTGTTTTCTTCCACTCGTAGATATTGAATGTTACAGATTCTAAGAGCTCTTACAATCAGCATCTCTATTTTTTTACGCACGGATTTGTTTCTTACTATAACCTGAGCCGTACGCCTACTTTCTGGGACGAACCTTACAAACACATACACACATCCTCGTGCGCATATATATATATATATATATATATATATATATATATATATATATATATATATATATTAGGTTTTGCAAATGTATATAGTTGATTTGTACACATTTACGTATTTCTTTTTTAAAAATATTCACTCAATACACAACTGAAATACAGTTTTTTATAAAAACGTTCGCGAAAAAATTATTAATATATACATATGTATGACAGGATAAAGAACATCCCCAAAGAAACATGCGAATAACCAATAGACATAAATAATGCCAACTAGACACACACACAAACACATGCGTATATACATTATCATCTGAATCCCGCATAGACAAAGTAGAATAATGATACAGTTACACACATAAATTATATATACAAATGCTGCTTTACAAGTGAAATGCACGTGAAGTCTACTTAACGAATGGTAATCAAACAACACAAAAATAAAAATACCTTTTTTTCTTTCTGCATATCTTAGTCTCTGAAGAAACATTAATAAAAGCGAAACATGTTAGATTTATACAAATTTCCTATTTGTTCTTTATCTTTTCATCTTGTCGGATTCCGATCCATATTTGATCCTAATTTATAAACACACACACACAAACGCACGCACACACACACACATACACACACACACACACATATATATATATATATATATATATATAAAGAAAGAGAGAGACAGATACAGAGAGAGAGAGAGAGAAGAAAGAGAAAGATATTTACTATCTTGCAGCTGAGATTCTGAACGACTCTATCCCCCCTCCCCTGCCACCAATGATTTGTTTTTGGCCACTGTCCTTTTTCCTCTTCTCTTTTCGGTATTGTCCTTTTTCCTCTTCTCTTTTCGGTGTTGTCCTTTTTACCACTAATACACCAACTATTTTGCAACATATTTTTGCGCGTGAAAATTCCTAAAAGGAATTAATGCATTCTTTCATAGCGCTTTAAATCAACGAGAAAAGGAATTAGAACAGTGAAATTAGTCAAGGAGATATGTCAGCGGAATTTCAAGGAACGACATTTCTGAAAACTTCTCGAAGTCCCAAGGCACTGGAAGTATTTCGCACCAGGTTCCAAATGGCCGACCTCAAAAGTTAAAACATAGTATGGCACGGAGACTGATTAGAATAGCAAAAGCTCAACAAAAAAGAAGAGTATATGACAAATATGAAAGATACGTGTGACTTATTCAATTTGGTGTCACTCAATACCACGAAGTGTATCCGCATGAACTGAAGGTTGATATATTTCAGAGACGATCATTAAATATAAAGCATTTCAAGACATGTTAAAGTTTTGCAAAGAGGTATGAATTATAAGATGAAGATGTTTGGAATAATATTACATTCAGAAATGAAACTAGGATGGAGATTCACTCTAATAAGCGATAATTTATCAGAAGGCCCAGAAGATAACGAAACAAATTATGTTACACAAGGTAAACAGTAAAGTTAGTGGGTGCAATAGTTTGAGGTTCTGGGGATAGACAAGGAGTAATGGTCTTGGGGATAAGGAGTAATCGTTTTGGAGATAAGGAGTAATGGTCTTGGGGATAAGGAGTAATGGTCTTGGGGATAAGGAGTAATGGTCTTGGGGATAAGGAGTAATCGTTTTGGAGATAAGGAGTAATCGTTCAAGAGCGTTGACGGAAACTTAAATGGTGTCAAACACATTCAGTTGTTTATCCCAGATTTTGATGAAAGCGAGATTTTTCAGCATGTCGGAAATCCATGCCACCAAATTATAGCATTTGGATGACGGTATTGACTATTAAAATATGAATGATTTCAGAGCCTTAAATTTTGCCGAGGAAATATGGGGAAATCTATACAGAAGAGATCGTCAGAAGGATCCTCGCGATCTTGAAGAGTTATCACAGCTTAATCTCAAAGAATGGCATCTCATATCTACGAAGATAGAGAAGGTTTTGTATGTATCCCATTCCAGACTATATTGAATCAATTACTCCAGTTACAGGAATCAACACGAAATACAAACAACGTGCAGAATTCCTTGAAATAAACATTTTATACATTTTCATTATAGATACATTTTCCTGTTTTAAAAACACTATATCTTGCTTTGTGTATGTGAGGTGACCAAAAGTTTTTCCACGAACATTTTAGAGGACGTCTCGCATCTCCCTTCTTATTCAGAAAATCTGCTATAAAAAAATAAGAATGAGTTACGGAAATGTTTTCAGTAAAGCCAATGTTTAATTTATGAAATACGTGATGCAAAACAGACACATATAATCTAGTAACTATTAGAAATTTACAATACTTTTAAACTTTCTGAAGACTTTTACACGGTATTGTACATGTACGTATATAGAGGCCTATCGAGAGGGTGGGTAGTTTGACAAAATGCCCGGAGCCCATGCACGCTGAAAAGCCCAGAATAAAATTAATATAAAATTAATATATTAGATAACAGTCGAATAGTTTTGATCTCTTCCACCCGGACCAGTGCTTAGATAATCGGACTAATTTGTGAAAAATTTAATAACATTGTACAGAAAAAAAGTTTTCCACGGTCAATGAA
The DNA here is from genome assembly GCA_963932145.1 of Acanthosepion lycidas. Classification (NCBI taxonomy): domain Eukaryota; kingdom Metazoa; phylum Mollusca; class Cephalopoda; order Sepiida; family Sepiidae; genus Acanthosepion; species Acanthosepion lycidas. The sequence goes on from OZ010571.1 coordinate 159,352,808, forward strand.
TCCTGCCAGGGACCAATATCAGCCCAATTCCAGTGTCCAACACCTCTCTTGTTGTATATGTATGTATGTATATGTATATATATATATATATATATATATATATATATATATATATATATATATATATATAACAAGAGTATATATATATATGTGTGTGTACTGTAGATGTATTCATCATAATGTGTTTTGGGATTCATTACAATGAATAAAGCCTGTAGAATAAAATACACCGATTATGATAAGTTGGATGTGAGCTAGTTTTGAAGATAAGTTGTTAATTTAAGCCAATTTTGTTACGCGTACGTAACCAAACATATTTTTTCACCAAAGCAGTTGAAACTAAGAAAACCTGGACTAAAAAAAAGATTTACGACTAAGTTGTGAGGAGACAGTGTAGATTCAGCTAAATTATTGTCAACATGCGAAGCCTAAGTCGATGAATGAAAGTACAGAAAATGTTTGAATTATAATTTTAGATTTTACAAACATGCTAAAGCCTTTCAATAATAAAAATATCAATTTGCATAAATTAGTTGTAAGCCACTTAGAAACTATCCATGTGCTTTCTTTTACTTCTTCTTTGACCTTACAGTAATATAAACTTTCTTTACAAGACGACTTCAGCTAATGTTATCTCACTATTGTGTGAGCAGAAACAAAATATATCCAGTAAGTAATGGTAATAATTCTAGGCAGATGGAGAAAAGACTATGTACTTCTGTAGAGGGGTGTTGCAAATACCATAGACTGAATATGTGAGTAATAAGGAAGTTTTAAGGACAATAGAAAGAAAAAGGACACTTATACTTTTAGAAAGAGACAGATGAAATGTCTACATAATGAAGCAAAGTGGGCCTTGGACAAGTTGCCATTCACGGGACAAATGGAAAGCAACAAAGGAAACTGAGTAACTTATCTAAACTTGTGCAAATCGATGACAGAACAGGGACTGGGGAGATGATAAAAACAAGTTTCAGCGTGTTGCAAAGTATAGGAATGTGTGAATAACTGTGATCGCCCATGTCTAGAAGGGGTGCAGCACGTAGGAAAAGAAGAAGTAATTCTACGAACTGTATTCATTTGAGTCACTATGAAAGTTAAAAATTTAAGTAACATGATAACAATCATCGCATATTTCGTACTAAGTTCATTTCCAGTTTCTGAATATTAAATTACCTTTTTTGATTAGTCAAATGTCATTGACCGCTATGTTGATTTCTTTATTAAAACCCATTGTTAACCTTATCAATAAATCCTACCTGATTGTCTTTTCCTTAATGCGTACTAACACGATGTTTATTTGATCGTATTTGATAAGAGCGCTTACATAAAAAATAAAAAAAAACCTGATTGATCGTAGTTGCCTCTTGCGCCAGTGGATAGGTTTCGAGTCACTATTAAGGCCATGATTTCTAATATCTCCCCATTTAGAAGATTAGCACAGTATAATCTTTTTAACCACCATTTCTCATCCAACTCCATTGGCTTTATGACAGATTAAGCTTCGGAATTATGAAAGTAAAAACAAACTTAGAGAAAATCGATTGGAAATAAATCAAAACTATTGCAATCATCAAGAAATAATCGAATGGAGAAAAGCAACGAGAAAGAAAATTAACTGATTTTGCATCTTTTTGTCGATATATGCCTTTGTTATGCGTCTAATTGTATGTGAATGGATGTCCTCTTTCATTTCTATATGTGATTCACCTCGTGCTATATGACCGCAAGTTTTCATTGCCTATTGAGCTGTTGCAATGTCGACTCTCAACTAAAAGCCAGTGATTTTATATATTGTCAGATCCTTTATCAATTCCTTCGCAAGAGAACTTGACGCTTATTGAATCCAGAAACTAAAGAAAATTTGCAATACCTTTTATATATATCTTTGACAGAATTTGTAAAGAACAAAAGGCGTAATTTTCGACAATACAAAAAATGTTAGCCAAAAATTGTAACTAAGATCTAAAATAGTAAAATTGTTCTATTTACACACACTTTTCTTCATGAAATCTCCAAAGAAAATAGTTAAAATAAAGTAAGAATATTTGTGAAATTTCGCTAAGTATTTACGGTGCAACTAAAAGGACCAATGCTAAGCGTTTACCGAGTATTTGCATATGGAGCTAAGTACAGCCATTCAATGCTGGCAAATATGACGCCAGTATTAAAAATGAAGAAACCATTCTTCTCTTCGAAATCAGCTTATTTCGAAGGCTCATCTTATTGGTAAATATACAACTGACTTGGCCACGAGGTAGGTTTATTTGTCTACTAGCAGTAGTAAGAGATAGATCAAGTATCGACCATCATAAAGACTGAAAAATAAAATTGACAAAGATTATTGCTTAAGGTTGACGGACATGCATGTCTTAATTAGTTTTTTTTTTTGTTTTATGGGTTTTTTTTTACGAATTGGTCAAACCCAAATTCAACCAAAAACATTGTTTTCAATCGTTATGAGTGTACCGATTGAATTATTATTGGTTTATTATAAACAATTGTTTTGTAAATGGAATTTTTAAAGCATTTTGAATATAAAAATAAAGAAAAAGTGTGCAAGACAATAAGAAACACTACCTGTCAAAAAAAAGTGAAGTTTTGTTGAAATCGGTTGAAAAATGTAGGAAATCCGATCCCATGTATAAACGAACACACACACACAAACAACCTAGGTTTTAAGTATAACTCGATATGAGTTGTCCCCCTTTCATTCTCGCGATGCCTCTTAATCGTGTTTTCAAATTATTTCGTGCAAAAAAAATTGTGTTTTTCCAATTTTTGGTGCTATCAGAACCACCGCAAGGTAATTTTACGTGGTCCTGTGAAGTTTTGTTGAAATCGGTTGAAAAATGTAGGAAATCCGATCCAATATATAAACGTACAGACACACACACACACAACCTGGGTTTTATAGTAAGTATGATTACCTATTTTTTATTTGTGTCTTGTCTCTTTTTAATTCAGTTAAAAATTGTACAAGACAAAACAGGAAAAAGACATATATGTCTGACTGAAAATGACATTGGAGATTTTATATTAACTTATCAAAAGATAATATTAACTATTCAATATAATAGTTCATCATTCATGAAACCAACTCTAAACAAACGCAGCAAGGACTCTTCGATCTTTTGAATTGCAATCAAGTATCGGTATGACCTCCTTCATAGATTGGACATGGATGGCTTTCCATTTGCAAAGCATATCTTATTCTGGCACAAGAACACAGCCTAGAGACTAAGCTTAAAAGATGATCGCACTAGGCATTTATACCACTTTCTGTCGGCTTATTTTGCTCCTTATATTGTTCTATTTATACTTTATACGTTTTTAGCTGAGTATTTGGGATATCAAATCAAAGGTTGACATTATTGATTTCCATAATATTAACTAAATCATACAGGAATCATTATATATATATATATATATGTGTGTGTGTGTGTGTGTGTGTGTGTCTGTGTGTGTCTCTCTGTGTGTGTGTGCGTGCACGCGCACAACTTGGCATGTTTTAGTTTTACAAACAAGACATCTTTATCAAAACGTCAAATTTTGATAAATATTAAAAGATAGTTTTTTAGAAATATATAGACCTACATATGTCTATATAGTATTAAACATCTTTGTACACATCTAAACACGCTCATGCGTATAGCTATGTATAGAGTGAAAAAGATAATTTCCCACTTCTTAGAATGTTTTATTTGCAGATTTAGCACAATGCCACAATTACCTGGGCACCCATTGAGAAGCAAATTCATTGCACAACATAAAAGCAGCCTCGCTCGTTTGCTACACCTCAAGCCGAGTTATCCATCCTTTCCCACTTGGTGCCGAATGGTATGCGCTTTCAAATGCATTTGTACAATTCACATACATTCCCTACTTCCGTCACTTCTTTTCTCTGGAGAAATACACACAGACACTGATATATACGCACACACACAGATAGTTATATATATATATATATATATATATATATATATATATATATATATATATATATATGCAAATAAGAGAAAGAACAAATGGAGTAAAAATCCACAGTGCGTAGCTTGTTATTAAATTTCCCTAAAAAATAATTTTTAGCACCAGTTACCAACCATCGACTGAGGAAGTACAATCATAATATTGAAACATGAAAGCTTTTGTGTAACGATGAAAAATGTTTTTATTATAATCTCGTATAATATATATATATATATATATATATATATATATATATATATATATAATTATTTATTTAAAAAAAATTTATAACATAAATATGTTATAAAATCACTACAAAAATAGCCCTTTTGTTTCAACACCCTCGGTGTCTTACCAATCATATACTTGTATATATATATATATATATATATATATATATATATATATATATATATATATATATATATATATGCCAATGATTCATTGTGTTTCACACAATGCACGCATCCCCAAGACTCACCATTTTTTTGTTTTTGTTGCATGTAATTGTTTGCGATAAACGCAAAGAATTACATTTGTAGGAAAGAAAAGAAAAGAAAGTATAATGAATGCGCGTCAGTGAGCCAGTGACTCAGTTCAGGCTTACAACTGGCCAAGATTTGATGAATGATCTTTTAAACTGGCTTTACACTGAATCCGAGACGGTGCGGAGAAGTGAAGGCACAAGCAGTCAGTCAATAGAAGAATGTTTCCCACTGATGTAGCCAGCGGCTATCAGTGGTGAGTTCCAACTCAACGAAATGAGATCAATATGTATTGATGACAGCTTTGGCTGAAGGTTTAATAGACTCCATCATGACTGCCAGCTGAGTGACCACATGGTGCAATCAAACATGGCCCTAGTTACTGGACAGTAGCGTGGACAAGTATGTGAAGATGTCACTTACTCACGCCAAATGCTCCCAGACTTTTATGTCCCGTTCTCCCAATAGTTGACCTCCACGTCATTGAGAGACATTATGCATTCTGATATGATTGGGCCGAGAGCTGATTCTGCCCGCCAGATATTTTCACTGCCCAATTTTCTCTTGCTTGCCTTCTAAAATTTGATCTAAAGCATGAATTGTTTAGCGGAAGAAATTCGAAGTACTTTAATTAAAAAGGAAGTGTTATAAGGTACAGCTCAGACCATTTGAGCGTTTCTTATGTCAGCCCAGACGCATATATATATATATATATATATATATATATATATATATATATATATATATATATATATATATATATTAAGAGACAGACAGACACTAAGATAGATAGAATGTGAGAGAAACATATAAAAAAAAATCACAATTTATATTTTTATTATAACACTACACACCCGCGCGCGCGCACACACACACACATATATATATATATATATACATATATATATATATATATATATATATATATATATATTTGGCTGGATTGATGTGAGTTTTTGACCCTGGGTTTCACGCTTTTGCTTTCGTCAGACAAACTCTAATGCGCTTTCTAATAAGTACCGCGCATATAATATATAAATAATTATATATATTTATTTATATTTATATACACACACTTTTCACACACACACACATATATATATATATATATATATATATATATATATATATATATATATATATATATAGTAGTTAATATTAATCACATGACTTGATATTTATTTCTTTTTCTTTAATCATTTTTTATTATTTAACTATAGAAAGGCCATAAATCCACTAAGACGTAAGCATATGAGAAAAAGTAAACATTATTAAGGAGAGAGAACAATAAAAGAACACAAATCCAGAAGTTAGAAGATAATAATTTAGATAACATTTGAATTTTTAAAGATCAAAGTTTAGAAGGCAAGAACACAAAAGAGAGTTCTACAAGCAAAAAGTGCGAAGATGTAAGTAAAATAAAAGTTAAAAAAATATCTACTCTTGATAGATCGAGAGGTGTACTGCATATTGTTTAATAAATAAATAAAAATGGAGCATCTATTTCAAATAAAAAGTGTCCACTATAATAACGTTTGAAGTAATAAAGTGTCTGATTAAAAATAAATCCATTAACACTTTAGAAATTGTGTTACTCTCTGTAGCCGAGTAGTAAAGCACACCGGCACGGAGGATTTTCTTCATTGCGATTTCTCAAATACAGAGGCCGATAAGCGTAATAAACACTGTTTTAAGTAAATATAAAAATGACGTGTGAAATGATAAAAAAATGTCTAATTAAAACTAAATCCATTAATTCTTTAGAAATTACTTTGTTTACATTTCGGGAAGGAAACTGGGCAGATATAGGCTCTCTGTCTGAGGGAAGTGAATGTGCTTCCCTTAAATATAGGGTCAAAAGAACTTTGCATACTATGTAGTCTTTTGTGGCTTAGCGCTAAAGAATGCCGGATTAAACGCTAGTTTACCCTACAAAGGATTAAAGGGTAGTTTCCCTCCCCGAGGACATATTTTCTTTACTTAGGTTTAGGCGTAGTCCACACTGTTTAATTAATAATTATCAATAAGCATTATAAGTCATAAAAATACTGGATTAAAATAAATAACTATATATTAAAATATAAATTTAAATTTAGATTATAGTACATTTAGTTATTTAACAACAGCATTAATTTATCCAACTAACACCGCGAAATCCGGAAATATTAACCAGATTTTGAACAGTTCTTTTGTACCTGATGATTGCATAGTGCATAAAATTCTCAGTAGTACTGTCGGCGTTGGGTATTATGTATATTTATGTATATATATTAATATATGTGTGTGCGTGTGCGTGTGCGTGTGTGTGTGTGAACATCATTAAATATGTGTGTATGTGTGTGAGTGGGGACACATGTGATTTTTTAATAAGTTAACTAATCGAACAGCTATGTGTCTATGTTTCTCAGATGAAATAGGATTAATTCGCAGAAGTGACGAACTAAACGATGGCTTAGTTAAACAAGTTCATGCCTTCACATTTTCTCAGCATCATATCTCCAGGTTTCTTACATTGCCTTCTGCTCATGCGTGCTTACAACTGGTACTATTGTCACGTGATCAAAGTTTGCGCTTGATCACGCCAGTTTTCTTGCTGATATTACAATGTAAACATACCGCCATCGGCATAAGAAGAAATCAGTGGGACAAGCCTAAAGATATAGCGAAAGTGTGGATAACTTTTGTTTGAAGATCCTATTATTATCTACGGGTATCATTAATATTAGTATTATTTTGCTGTTAATTTTACTTTGTTTCTTTATTTCAAAATACATAATATGGATACTTATTTTAAAGAGAAAAGGGATAAAGGATTGTATTCCAAGGTTTATTTTCTAATCTAGAACTGTCTTAATAGCTGAAGGCAAATGACTTCTTCCACCATTAGCATCGATCACTACCTTAAATTTCTGTCTTATACTGTTCACCAGTTGCAATATATTGTTTTATAGCATAGTATTCTATTCCTTAACCACAACACACAGTTCTTGGAGGTTGCGTAATTAGGAGTCCTCAGCATCGTTTTTTATTAAAACCCAAAAGTTTAGATCCAGTAACATGGTTGACCACTTAATATGTGGGACATCTGCTTCTTAGAGATGTACTATAATTATGAAGAGTTGAGATGAAGGTGGCATCATTGAGAAATAATTGGATCAATAATATTCCGTAGCTAAAGATTATGTGATGGTTCTATCAAAGATGACCATGTTCGTTGTCTTGTGGCTGGTTATTCCTCGCTACAGTCTTATAGCCGCCTAGTCCAGTTAGATAGTTTGGGACCATGTTAATTGTGCATAACGCTCACCTCGGCGTCTACATACTGCTGATGAACAATGACCATCGTTTTGGTACAAAGTGATTCTCATCAGTAAACAATATTGGTGATCATTGCATTGTTTTCTCACATGTGACGGGTCGATTGCAGATTAATTTGACGATGGCTTCTCGTTAGAGCTATCACACGCAATATTATTAAGTGATTATCATATATATATATATATATATATATATATATATATATATATATATATATATATATATATGTATGTATATTCTGCCTAAATACACAATATATATAGATATAGATATCTATTTATATATATATATTGTTTATTTAGGCAGAAATTCCTCATTTATACATGTTTAATTAAAGACGACAGACAAGGTACTGCAAATAAGCTTTTTATTTAATTTTTCTTATGTTCGAACAAGTGTTTCCTATTCTGGACACAGAGTGTGTAGAAACGGTCCAAATGTTCTGTAATTCCGAGCGCTTTCGGTTATACTTTTAGTCATTATCAAGGATGATTTTATTTTTACATTTTAACTGAGTGTATGGGTTGTGTGTATGTATCTAAAGTTATAGGGATGTTTTATTTTCCAAAAAGTCAACACATTGTGGCCGTGTTCGTAGTTAATAGTATTAAGTGCTGGCTTTTTTTTATTATTATTAAGGCTTACATTATTTCTAATCTTTTTTTTTTAAATGTGGAGGAAGTTTTTATTGTTGTATTTTCTATCAGTATGTTTCTGATAAGCTGGCGTATATGTTTAAACACGTTCTGATTGAGCTGTAGTCGGATAGATGTAAGTCTTGTAAGTCGTCTGGATAGGAATTTAGTAGTGTGACCGATGTCATTACTTATGAGTTCGGTTTGATCAGGAACACAATTCCTTAAGGGGCATTTGAACTCATAAATAATGTTCGTTTTTTGTTGTTTTGATTTTGTAGTTTTTGTTTTTTTTTTGTTATTTTTGAAGATAAGGGTATCAGTTTTAAATTATTTTTAGTAGATAATTAATTTAATTTTTTTGTTCGGGTCAACTGGATTAGTGTATTTCATTATGATATTTCTAAGTGAAGTTTCATGTTGTTTATAGTTGACGTGCATTTGGCTTTTGTAGAAAATATTTATGTTATTTTTGTTTATCGTTATTATTTACTTTGTAAATAAATAGTCTAATCTGTTGATCGATGAGATGGTTAAGAAAACCATTGTTAAATAGTGTCTGTTTTGCATTGTTGAGGAAAAGTAGACCAGAGGTTGAATTCTATGCTCTCTTTAGGAAGTTTTTTATTACTGCTATTTTGTATCTGAGTAGACATTCACTTTTAAAATTGAGGTGGCAATAGTTTCTGCTAGTGGGTTTGTATACAATGAGGTAAAAATATTGGTACTATATTCTACGAGAATGTCTAAGAAGTTTGTAGGAAAAGTTAAGGACAGAATTTTTTTTCAAATGTGGTCTTGATAGTATCAATTTCTTTTGTGTTTTTCGCTAAAAATAAAAATATCGTCGACGTAGCAGACATATTTTTCGGTTTACAGACCTGTTTAAATATTATGTTTTCTACATGGGACCTGTAATAATTGGAGAAATACGGACCCAGCGGATTTCCCATACTAACACCATTAGTTTTGGTGTAGATGTTGCTATTATGGTTGTAGAAGGAGATGCATTCATGTAATAATTATCAGAGGATATTTGGTTTGATTTATGGAAGTGGGATAGAATTATTTTTGTACACGGAGTTAAGGATAATGTCAGTGGTTTGATCAAAGAGACGTTTGTGAATAAATTTTCAATGTCGAGTGACCTTCGGTTTTTTTTTGCTTTTTAGAATTTGGAGTAATTCGTGGGTGGATTTGATGCTGTAATTGGTGGGTAGGTATGGGGTAATGATGTCATTAAGAAATTTTGATAGCTCTTAGATCGGGGTTGGGATTTGGGCAATGATTAGTCATATCGGGTATCCGGGTTTATGTATTTTTATATTTTCGTATAAGTATCCGGTTTGGTAGTCTCTGATGATTTTTTAGATTTTCAGGAAACAAACGTCGGCGTTATTCGACGTTATGTGTTTGTTAACGGACCTTTTTAGGGGCTCCGTGGGATTTCTGTTTAGTTTGGTGAATTTAGTTCGGTAATCGATGATGTTTTGTAATTTTTATGGTAATTGGCTGTATCCAAAATTACATATGTATTAGCTTTGTTGGCTCGTCTGATGACAATGTTAAGATTGTTTTGTAGTCCTTTTGAAGCGATTTTTAGTTTAGTTGTTAGGATATTATTTTATTTGTTGCGAGGGGAACGGTTTCTCAGACCGTCGGCTTGAGTTCTCTCAGGTCTGCGTTAAAGGCTTTGTCTTTACACGCCTCGAGTTGGGATAGTGATTGGTGTAGAATTTCAGTTTCGTTCTTATTTGTAAAAAAGTCAAAGGAGTGCTTGCATGCACACACAAAGTCCCTTTCTACGACCATAATGGCAACATCTACACCCAAACTAATCTTGTTAGTATGAGAAATCAGCTCGTCTCGTGATTCTCCAATTATTACATGTCCCATGTAGAAAACATAATATTTAAACAGGTCTGTAAGCCGAAAATATATGTCAGCAACGTGGACGATATTTTTATTTTAACGAAAAACACAAAAGAAACTGATACTCTCAAAACTACATTTGAAAAAATAAACTTAAGAACTTACAAAAAATAAACTTCCATTCTTAAACGTTCCCGTAAAATAAAGTAACAACACTTTTACCATATCATTGTATAAAAAACCCACTAATAGAAACTTTTGCCATCTTAATTTTAAAAGTGAATGTCTACTCAGATACAAAATAAGACTAATAAAAAACTTCCTAAAGAGAGTATACAAGAATTCAACCTCTGGTCTACTTTTCCTTAAAGAACTCAACAAAGAAAAACAAACACTGTTTAACAATGGTTTTCTTAACCCCTGCATCGATTAACAGATTAGACTATTTATTTCCAAAGTAAATAATAACGATACTAAACACACAGACAAAAATAACATAAATATTTTCTACAAAAGCCAAATGCACATCAACTACAAACAAGATGAATCTTCACTTAGAAATATCATAATGAAATACACAAACTCAGTTAACCCGAACAAAAAATTATCGACTACAAAAAATTTAAAACTGATACCATTATCTTCAAAAATAACAAAAAAAACTACAAAATCAAAACAACAAAAGACGAACATTATTTACGAGTTCAAATGCCCCTTAAGGAATTGTGTTCCTGATCAAACCGAACTCATAAGTAATGACATCGGTCACACTACTAAATTCCTATCCAGACGACTTACAAGACTTACATCTATCCGACTACAGCTCAATCAGAACGTGTTTAAACATATACGCCAGCTTATCAGAAACATACTGATAGAAAATATAACCATAATAACTTCCTCCACATTTAAAAAAAAAGATTTGAAATAATGTAAGCCTTAATAATAAAAAAAAAGCCAGCACTTAATAATATTAACTACGAACACGACCACAATGTGTTGACTTTTTGGAAAATAAAACATCCCTATAACTTTAGATACATACACACAACCCATACACTCAGTTAAACTCACCGCATGCCTATCTAGACTACTCACGTTGGATCTACTCGAGCATAGTTCAATTAAGACTCATTTAAACACAGTCGGAAACCTACCAAACTCCATCCGGAACATACTACTAGAAAATATATGTATAATATCTTCACCCACATGTAAAAATATTTAAAATAATGAAAGCACTAATAATTAAAAAAAGAAACAGCCAACACTCTATAACATTCACTATGAAAACGACCATGATATGCTGACCCTGTTTGGAAAATAAAACATTCCTATAATTCTAGACACATACATAAAATAAACCAAACATTCAGTTAAAAATAAAAATCCTCCTTGATAATGGCTAAATGTATAACAGAAATTGTTCGGATAAATAGAGATTTTGATCAGTTTTTATACATTTTGTGTCCAGAAAAGAAAACACTTGTTCAATATAGATTATGGTATTAATGTGTGTGTGTGTTTGTGTGTGTTTTATAATGAAATGCACCAATTCATCCGCAAGTGTTCCGTCATCTTGTCTTTCGTGGCTGTTGACTATTCCATGGCAATATTTATCCAAGTAATGAAAATTTATTTCTTCACAGTAGAAACATAAGACAGGAATTAACAGAAGGCAAAATATAATCATCCTAATACAAAGTTAAGATGCTTTTAATACCACTCTGTCGCTCAAAATACAATTGACTCTATTTACCGTGTCGATCTGAACCAATTGACGTGGTGCAATTATTCCGGAAGTGGTGAAAATTTACATCTTGAAAGTACCTCCAACTTCCGGCATTGTGAAAAGGCTCGCAATGAAATCAACCACACGGGAGTCCAAATACTGTCAAATCGAATACCTCTGGGAAATTTTACATCATTTTTATAGACAAGCCTGTAAAGTCTGACTAAAGCGGTCGGATAATTTAGAGGATTATAAATAAATTCCACTGACAAACTATCTCTATTAATAATCCATCAAGAAGTTTTCTTTTTCAGCGAATTACAAATGAATGTCGGATGTTTGAATCAATTAAACTTGTGTTCGTCATGAAATCATTTGACTGCCAGTTTGATTAATAAACTCCATTTTTCGACTCTTAGGTTGTGTGGATTTTGTGAAAAGTTTTCGACGAAAGAGTAATGTATATATATATATATATATATATATATATATATATTGCTGATATTAATAAAACAGTGCTCAATGTAATACAACAGAGCTATTAAGTATATATTAAAAATTATATTAACATTTAAAATAAACGCGATTTTTATATGAAACAAATTCAAGAATTTTTAGGAATTGAGAATATAAATTTTTTCATTATTAAAGAAAGCTTACTTGTTCCTCATATATATATATATATATATATATATATATATATATATATAGAGAGAGAGAGAGACAGAGATAGATAGATAGATAGATAGATAGATAGATAGATAGATAGATAGATAGATAGATAGATAGATATGGTTTTAAGATATGCTATGTTTATGAATAAGCTCAATATTAAAGACCGAATGTAAATATGCTTCAACGTAATTTTCAGGCCATATATGCTTTGTTTTGGCTCAGCCATTTATATATGCTAGTCAATGGTGTATTATGGGTAGAAGGTCGACAGCATTATATTAAATGTTATTGGGTGTTTCAGATTATTCCAGAGGTTATTCGGTAGATATAATTTTATAATATTGTTACCTTTTTGCTCATTATTTATTATTGATAACTTAATTATTTTTTGCTTATTATTATTATTATTAATTCATTTAATTGTGCTTATGTGTGTGTTCGGCATTCGTAGTTTTCTTTTTGTTTTTGTTTTTTTAGTTATTATTTAATTAATCTATTTATTTATTTATTTAGATTTTCTCTTAATTTTATTTTTACTCGAGGCTTGGTTATGTTATTTGTTTAGTTTAAAGTATTGTTTATTTGTACCATATATTATTGACCAGCATATATAAATAGTCGAGCCAAAACACAACACACATGGCCGGAAGACTAGGTTCAAGCATGAAAAAGACAGTCGCCATTTGGTATTCCCACTTTTATGTTTATATTCGTATTTATATATATATATATATATATATATATATATATATATATATTAGAAAATAAATTCTCTTCATTAAATTCTCTTCAAAAACCGTTAGAAGTTATTATTGTTTTGTTTTTCTTCATTAACACGTTGTTTTGAAAACAATTTTTATGTGCTTCTCCTATTTTCTCAACAGAACTGATCTTCAACGCGCAATTAAAAACATTCAAATATTTGTCTTCTTTTTACTTAATCGCACCTCATTTTTTTGTTTTTTCTTGATTCTTTCCCTTTCTTTAATTACATTTTTGCTCTAAAAAATGAATTAATTTCACACCTAACGAGTTTTTTTTTTTTCTTAAAATGACACTCATTTTTATATGAATCATATATGTCACCCCGAGAAACATACTACTGATATTCGATAATTAATATTTACTTGACACTACACAAACTTCCTAATTTTCTAGCTATTGGTAAATTCATGGGTGTTTAAATGCGCATTACTTTTTGAAGTTTAAACATTTGTATATATATACTGATGCAAACATAGACTAATTAAATATATTTATCCCGATTTCTTTTTTAAAGACTATAATGTTCAGTAAATTCTTGAAAAATTTGAGACTATTTTGTATATTTTGTATCTTTGTTCATTATTTTATCATGGCGAATCATTACAACTCTCGGATTGTGTCGCACATCGAAGCATTTTTTAGGAAAAGGCTGATCTTAATAAATTACTTATTGGCTAACAATCCAACAAAAAGTACCTTCTTTATTTCAAACGAATCAAATCGTCTCAGCCCGGGAAAATGGTTAGAAAAATAATCTCACTGACCATTATGACTATAGTGAAAGTGATTCTCAATAAATGCCTTACACATGTGGCCTTATGTCTGACTAATTTTCAGAAAAAATTACTATTCATCTTGTAACATTAACAGAGATAGGAAACAAGTATCGCTCATGAATAGTACCTTTTCTAACAACTAATAAAGCGAACAGGACTGTCCTTGAATTTACTCTCTAAGGTCATCTAAACATGTCTGCGTGTCTATTTTAAATGATGCTCAAATAGATATTTATAGACTTTCTCTGTCTGATGTTTATCCAGGTTAATCCCAGTTGATTAAAATGGGATAAATAATTGTCACATATCAAACGTTAATCTTTCTTCAATTTATCGAGAGCACAAAGTTATCAGCTCTTCATTGAACGATAAAGATGTGCGTCTTGCAAGAAAATGTCTTCAAGTTGTTGTAACGCTGAGATAGGATTTCGTATAACCCGACAGCAAACGAGTTACAAGATGAATTGAGCAAATGGGAAATCAGAAACATGCTTGCAGCCTGAAACATTAATAATTCAAATGACGGTCATTGTGTCTTTGCTGAATTTTTTTTATCAGTGATAAAGATCCAATATCAAAGGGGGAAACATTTCCAGCTCCTATTCAACATTGTGAGGACTTTTATGCATGTGCGTGTATGTGTGTTTGTTTAATTTCCTATAATTATAGGGGAAGAATATTAAGTATCGAACTTAGGGCGTTTATAGCTATATACAGTAAGGACAGAGAAATCGCTACTATGTGGTGACTGTCAGTGGCATTTGCTCTGAAGAACAAATTGAGTTGCGAAATTAACAGTCAACATGCCGTGTTGATTTCTATGTTCGTGTAATATATACATATATATATAATTATATTTATGCTCTACTTTCGTATCGAGCACTATTTTTTAAAAATAATTACAAAAATACTAAGGAACTTTGGATTATTTACTAAAGCAGTTTCTTTCCTATTTTCTACAATATTTTCACATATATATATATATATATATATATATATATATATATATATATATATATATATATATATATATGTTTGAATAAAAAACAGGCCATTTTAAGGTTCCATGTAATAAATTATTTCACCACAGCCCTTTTAAAGGGCTCTGGATCATCATACTTTACTTCCAAAGGTTGAAATGAAAAATGAACAGAAATTTACACATTTTTGACGGGCTGTATTAAGCATATGTAAATTAACGAAGTGAGGAAGTGAGGGGGAGAGAAGACATGAGTGAATTAGATGTACCATTTCAATTCTTTATCCCTAACCCCACTTGGTGTGGGCCAGACAAACGCTTCACTTAACTTATGTTATCTTTAGATATGGATGGGTAAGTGGTGAAGAGGAAAGCCGACATAAAAGGAAGAAGATACAATAAAACAATCCTGATGAGAGAAGGTTTCATTCAATTTCTTGGACGCTGTTATTTCGCATTACTTTAAAGGGTATATTTGGGGGTTAAAGTTTGATAGAAATCTAAATGTCTACAAAAACTACGAAGAATTTAATTTGATGTTTGTTCGAATTTTGGGTATTTTCTATGAAATAGTCGATTGGAAAAAATTCATAGAAAGTACATTGAAAGAATAATTCATTTTACATCTAGTAATCTTTTTTATTTTCCTAAACTTTTTTCTTGTTGATTATTAAGTTGACATCTATTCGTTTGAGTTTTGTTCATAAATTAAACTCGTGACTGTCTTTAAGTACCTACATAATTATCAGAGGTTATTCCAATTTAAATAATTTTATCATCAATAATGATTATTAAAGGGTAATATATTTCAAATGAAACTAAATTATCAGTTTAAAATTTACCTCCGTATTATTTAGACTCCCTTGAGAGAAGGTTTCATTCAAATTCTTAGACTCTGTTATATGTTAACCTCCAAATATACCCTTTAAAGTATGCGAAATAACAGAGTCTAAGAGAGTCACTCATGTCTTCTCTCCCCTCTCACTTCCTCACTTCCTTAATTTACATATGCTTAATATGGCCCGTCAAAAATGTGTAAATTTCTGTTCATTTTTCATTTCAACCTTTGGAAGTAAAGTCTGATGATCCAGAGCCCTTTAAAAGGGTTGTGGTGAAATAATTTATTACATGGAACCTTAAAGTGGTCTGTTTTTTTATTCAAACATATTTGCTCTGAATTTACGGATAATCATCCTCCTTGGGTCTACCCATACAGATTACCTAGTTTTGCATAAACTATATATATATATATATATATATATATATATATATATATGGGGGCTGTATATTAAATGAAATGCTGAAAAGTTCTCCGGCAGATATACTTCCCAAACTTTAACCAAATACTTAATCTGAATTTGTTTTTTAAGCCGCATAACATCAAACTAATGATAGAAAGAAAGCATTTACTCTATTATCAGTAAGTATTGCCCCAAGGAATACATCGGATAAACCTCAGAGAATTTGAATAAAATACTATATGAACACAAAAGGAATATTTTACAAAACAACACATTAAATGCCTTACTTGTTCACTGTAACGATTTTGTTATAAGAAATGCTACTCTAATTAAAAGAGAAAACAATTCATTATGACGAAAATGTTTAAAAACTGCTTTAATCTCTAATGAATCGACAATAAATCTGGATGCAATGTGGAATATTTCATAACAAAATTGGATGGAAACAAAAACAAAAAAATCTAAATGAAATCCGCTATAGGTTATATAAGCCAAAACGCGTAGGAAAAAACTATCATTACATTTAAAATCTCACATTGTCTCTTGTTCCTGCGCATGCGTAATAGCATCAACGTAAATATAAACTTAGTCCGAGAAAATCTTAAAGAAGGAAAGGCGTCACTCAAAAACTTTTTCCAATTTGTCATACATCTTTCTCCCATATATATATATATATATATATATATATATATATATATATATATTGCGTATATTTTGGCCCCATGTTTTCATTGAGTCATGTTTCATTGAATAATTTGGACAAGTTTTGCCTACTTATTTTCCATTGGATCCATACATATTTACGAACGAGCTTTTTGAATAGAGAAAACTGCCGTGTTGATACATATTATTTTATTCCGGGTATTTTCGACATAGAACAATGTCATCATCAGGGTGTTGTTTATTTCGTGACAAATATTGTATTGTTCATCATTTTTTTCAAAGATAAAATTGCTGTGTTCATCTGAAAGTTGTTTTTCTTATTTGGGAAATGAAGAACGCGGAGTGTTTACCTGATCGCTTGACTATCCCTTCAAGGGAAGTAACTAAGTATGTTGTGTCGAGTGTTTTTATGAAATAAACAGTAAAACTATTAGCACAAATCTTGATATTTTAAACTACCTGTTGTAAACATTTTAAAACATCTGTACAGTGTTCATACTTAATTTTATTAAAGTATGATGTCAATTTTTTAATATAGATAGCTTCGAGAATTTTTAGTTTATGCTTATTATTTTCATGAAAAAGTATAGATGTATTTCCAACAAGAATTTTTCTGAATTGCGAATGTGGACTGGTATGCTGTTGTAAATGTTTAGAAATGTTGAACATATCATTTAAATGAAAACTCAGCCGCCGATAAAACGTGGTCGTAGTGTGCCCAATATAAATATTATTTTTCCGTTGGAGATACAATCTCCCAGGGTGTATTTAAATTTATAAACAATGTTAGTTTTCTGCAACACGTTATTAAGTGGAGAAGAGTCGTTACGAATGATTGAATTAGATATACTAAATTTAGTGTAGTATATAATTAATTTTATTTTTTTTACTAAAAAATAAAATTAATAAAATATCATTAGCGAGAACATTAGTTCGAATGTATAACATAAATACTGCATAATTCTGCCTTTTCTCGATGACTCGAACTTTTGCAATTAGACTTCATTTATTCAATTTATTCATTAAACGAATTTCCTGTTCAATTAAAGTTTTGAAATCAAATAATGAAGTGGGGATTTGAAGTTTCGTTAATAAGAATGTTTTATAATTAACAAGTGAAAAAATAAAAATGAACAACTTTCTTCTTCGCACGTCTTTCGTCCAGGTTGTTTATCAATAAACATATGGAAATGACGATGAAAAGAATCATTGCCTATTAGAGTCATATTATTCAGAATTTCTCTCTAGGTACTCACTCACTTGACTGTATAGAAATATCTGAATATGATTAAGATAACATATTTATTTAAGCTTGGATCTTTAAAAATGTTTAGAAGTATGGTAGAAAGTGATCGATCACTAACATTCAGACAACTAAAATTCCCATTTAACACACACACATACACACACACGCATACATATATATATGTGGGCAGTCAGATCAAAATCGATCAGCGATAGTCTGTTTCATGTCCACTTTTATATTTACATACGGTCTATCCCTGATATTAAACACTTTTATCGATAAATATATCATGTCATAAAGCTGTATTTTTATCAAATATATATATATATATATGTGTGTGTGGGGGGGTGTCTATGTAGTGGCTAGCAAAAAACAAGTGAGACACCTAGAAAATAAGACATGTAAAATTTATGATCCGCTTGTCACACGTCAATATTAACATCATCTTAGATGAAGATTAAGAAATGCATCTTTCATATTAAATGATCACACAGATTACATAAAGTCCGGACACTTCAACTTGTCTCTTTAGTGCAAAAGTTTCAAAATATGAAGGGTCGGTTTCGAGAAGGAGATTAAATTTTTGAAAATCCAAGAATGAGTCAAATATTCAAGGAGTTGGAATAACAAGGCAAAATAAGTGTGCTTATGTTGGGAACGTTTTGGATATGAAAAACATTAGACCTTCAAAATTAAACAAAAGTGATAAAAGATAGCTAGCGAGGCTATTAATATCCAACACAAAATTAACAACTCGTAATGGATGAATACAACATTGCTATTGAAGTGTCAATACATGCACTAAGAAGGAAAATTAATCTAAATGGATGCATTGGAACAAAAAATGCCATCATTGACGAAAGAATCTTTGAATAAGCGGAAAACCCGATGCAAAAGATAACCTGCTATGTGATAATGAAAATGAGCAAAAATTATATAAAATGAAATCAAAATAGGAATGACTTCTCATGCAAGAGAGTATGTACGAAGACTAATTCGTACAACCCAAAATATACCAAATAGACTGTAGAACTCGATGAGGTGTTAATGGTTTGTGCCTACATTAAAAGCAATGGTACAAATTGATATTTGCTAAAGTCCCACCTATTATCAAATATCGCAAATAAAATATTCCAACATAATAAACCACCTCACCACATATTGCGTGTAAGAAAGGTTTCTCACTGATGATGACATTCCAGTGTTACAAGATTGACCTTCCCAAAGTCCTGACCTTAATATAATCGATTCTATGTGGAGGAAGATGAAAACACTGGTGTATATAAGAAAGTCAAAGAACTTGAAATAGCTTTGGATGTGCTGTCAAAAGGAATAGTTGAACGTTCCTGATTAAACAATTTTTTTAAGTTGTATTCCTCCATCGCACGAAGTGTTGAAGCTGCAGCTCATGCCAATTGGAGACATGCACTGGTTAAATATATAAATAAATTTATTTTGTGCATTAGATTTTACTAAAGTTTTATTTGCTATTAGGCTCGTGTATCCCACATTGTTTCAAGACCAAATTTGATTTTTACGACTTATTAACCCTTGGATTGGATTTTAGGAGTATTGACTGGGTTCGATACTGCTTTTCTTCGCTAATTGAACGACTACCGGTGTTTTCGGCGTGATTTCACAGGTCACCAGATGAATGAAAATAGGTGATAAACAAAAGGTATCGTCCATATTCTTAAATAATGAAAAATACGTATCTCGATCAAGAAACTCTTCCCCCCTCAAAATCCGGTGTTTGCATAGATTTTTGTTTGAGTGTGCTAGACTGAGAACTTTTTATCATTCACTGGTAGCTGAAATAGTTGTTTCTACCAAAAGAGCTCTCTTAATGTCTTCAGCAAAGATTTCAGCTCTCACCGACTGAAAATTGCAGATTGTGAAATAGCTGAATGGTTAAAGTTTAGGCTTTTCTTGTATGAAGTCTGTATTTCAATGATATGATACTTTATTAGATATTTATATAGTGATATTTATTACATATTTATATAGTGATATTTATTATATTTATATAGTGATATTTATTACATATTTATATAGTGATATTTATTATATTTATATAGTGATATTTATTAGAGAATCGCTGAATATATCAAATCTTTTAGATACCAACGGATATATTTTGATCTTAATGTTGGAAAATACAATTGATTAGGCAATCAATGATGAACATTTGATAAAACGAAGAAAAATACTGTCTACATCGTTATAATTCGGTCTATTATTATACGATAATGTTCCACTTCTGATAATTTTTTACAATCTTTTATTCTTTATTGACCATCAATGTGTATGGATTATTGATTACATAAACGGTCTACCGATTATTGATTATATCATAGCATACATGGATCTAAGTGTTTGTTTAGATTTTTTCAGAAATGATTTTAACCTGAGCATTTCTATATCTTGCTAGAGTAATGTTTCGACATCGTTCGAATCAAAAACTTCATTATATAACAGAAAATGACATCCTGAGTGTGTCTCAATTTACACGAGATTAAACCTACCGGTAATATAGCTGCATTTCAGTAAATGATAACATATGCAGACGATCATAGAGATAACCAAATGCATCCTGTGATACATTTTATCGTGCATAAGTAAGAGTGATAAATGGGTCAACTGGGCGAGATAGCCGTCATTTAACATGTTCAACAGAGGATAAATCTGGCCATCATGTCAGTCAAGGACGTTGTCGAACAATTTGCAGAGATTTTGAGTAGTACGGGCATCATGTGTGCATGTACTATCCTACTGAAACAGCACACATCTCTTTCCTGTTACGAGATTGGAAGCAGAACAAGTTCTGATGTTGTTCAACATTCATTCTACAAGCCCGAAAGGTGAGCGCGAGTTGAAATTTATACCACCCTCTTTATGACAAGTTTTGGAACAGGGAGTTGTGAACAAATACACTCTGAAATGTCTACATTACACATGCAAATGACCATCATGAAGGTAGAATTCTCTCTCATCACTGAACAGTTCAGTGTCATTTGATACTCCTTTTTACCATCTCGAGAGTGTGGTGCTCGCAAAAGTAACGTATTCATATAGTCCTGCTGTAAATAAATGATCCCCAGCTTTACTCTTGGGACCATGTTTTCTCTAATCTGTGTGTGGATGCCATGTAGTCTACAACCGCTGCTCTTAACAGAAACAGGTTAACTGGCTGTCCAGAACCTGGTCTACGACTGTAGGAATGTTTATTTGACCAAAGCTGCCAACTTCGAAGCAACACCGAAACGTCGCTTCCAAAATATACATCCAGCTTCTCGAAGGACTATAATCTGATCGCTATCAAATGACGCTCATTGAACAAAAGGAGCATGTCTGCATCTTCGTGGCATGACATTTGCTGGCAATGGAATTTTTCATTACACCGAATTTCATTACAGTATATTTCACTATTTAAAACCGAGACACAGATGTTGGGTCAATATGTTTTTTGTTTTACTCTCCAGATGGATGAAAACTTTATACATATTAGAATATCTAATATTCCCTAACATGGTCACATATAAACATCGGTACCGTTTCAATCAGTTTTATTCTATGCATACGCGCATGCGCACGTGTGTGCGTTTGTGTGTGTGATTATTATTTGTTCTCGTCTGAACCTTACATATAAATTATATTTTTGTTGAAGTCTAGAGAACAAATTACGTTGAGATGATTAATACGCGATAAGATTTCTTGATAGGAAATGGGCCACGTGTAATGTTTGCCCTCGAAAGAAGGAAGCGAAGTGTTGCAGTGTGGAAAGAAAACAACATTTTCAAGTTTTAATTAGACATGTTGAAATTTGAGACAAAAAAATCGTTAATAAAAAATAATTTTTTTCATAAAAAAAACAACCATTTATTTTACCCACTCAACGAAAAACACTGAACGTTTTTCATTTGCTACTTCAAGCCAAAACTCAAATTATTTCTCTTCTTGAAAGAATTTGCTACAGACGAATTCTTAGACTGTATTTTTTTAAACTTGAGTTATGCATAAATCTTTAGATGAAACTTTAGAACGACCCTTCATAAATGACGAATTTTCAACCAATAGTCTACCTTTTCATGTATTTTTGCTAATAAAATGATAAGAGAATCTGATATCACACGATTCCGTCTGCACAGATACACACAGGCATAAATATATAAAACTAGTTTTAAGTGCATAGCAAAATGTGTACAGGTGAACCCCATTAAAATAAAACCGATTCTAACATTGAAGTCTCTTTATGGCTACAGCTGTTCTCTGCCTGACCCACTTCCCACATGACCATAAGGTTTATTTGTGTTGAAGGGCTTTTTTCTTAGACGAAGGATTTTTCAACACCCCTGCGTAGAAATGAACTTAATATGTTAGCCTCATGATAATATCACTATACACAAATATATATAATTATATTTTTTCTTATGTAGATAAATGTATACACAAATACGGAGAACGCATTTGTATATACGTGCATATATATATATATGTCTCTACATAAAAAAAATGTGTAAACACATACACAGAAATATGTAAATAACTCTGCCGATGTGTGGTGTCGCACTAATTAACCTCTATTTAAAAACTGTAACGGTTTTGGCCCAGCCTTGCATGAAATCATTTTGGGAATCGCGTCTAATCAATTTAGTCATAAATTCATTGCAAAACACCAACAGGTAACACCGAATGAAATATTTTTTTTAAATTAATCTTTATATATATATATATATATCTGACAATATGAATACAATGTCTAATAGATCTAAATTCTTCTAGTTGCTAAGGACATTTTGTTTTTATTGTTAATTAATTCATTTCGTTTTTGCCTTAAAAAAGATCACATAGGACGAAACGCCTCGACTAATAATACAGTTTTCCTAATGTCTTTTACCTTTATACACACACACATCTGTGTGTGTGTGTGTGTGGGTGCGTGTGTGTGTGTGTGATAAAAATATAGTTTTGAGGTATGTTATATTTATGGGTAAAGTGCCCAATATTGGTGATAGAGCGTATATAAATATGAAAGTGGACAGTGCGTGGCGACAATCTGTTTCATTCTTGAACGCATACTTCAGTGAACATTGAAGTCAACACTTAGAGGCGACAGTCTGTTTCATGCTAGATGCAATCGACAGGCCTGACGATTGCGCCTAGCATGAAATAGACTGTCGCCTGTAAGTGTTGACTTCAATGTTCACTTTTATATATATATATATATATATATATATATATATATATATATATATATATATATATATATACATACACATATAATAATATATATATATAATATATATATAATAAAAAGGCTTAAACACTAATATTAGTGTTTAAGCCTTTTTATTATATCCTTACTCTGTCCTGGACATTGAGTTCTACCTGGATTCTATCCTCTTGGAATTATTTTTTATACAAATATATATGTATGTGTATGTATGTATGAATGTATATATATTTATATATATTAGATATATGATTGCATATGTATGTGTATATTTACCACTAATAATATATATATATATATACATATATATATATATATATATATATATATATATATATATATATATATATATATGTATATATGTATGTATGTATGTATGTATATATATGTAAATTTGAGTTAGCAGGTAAACAAATAATAAAAACACCAAACAATTGCAATTCTCATAACTTAATTAGAAGAAAAAGGACTATAAATTGACAAAGGATCAGCTGGTTTCACAAATAAAATTTATAAATTGAATGAATATCTACTTGAATTGAAAATACTAATCAACATTGACAATTATACTGCTTAAAAATTTTTTATTTCTAAAGGTGAACAAGTGTGGAGACGTCAACATATACTTCGTTAATTTTCTGTTTCTTTTTTTCAATCAATAACATTAATCTGCAGACGAAATTGCTCTTGGATTAAATATGCACTTTGAATTCTGTATTCAAACAAATTTCGAGCTGATATGGAAAAAGATTTTAAGCTTCTCGCCATCCACGCGAATATAAATAATCTATCTAATCGGTATTAATCTATCAATTATTTATATTAATATATTTATCGTCTTCTTTCTTTCTTTTTTTTTTCTTTTTTTTCAATCATGTTTCAGTTTGTACAATCTCCGTCTTTGGCCGTGTGCATGTTTCATAATGCATCAATGTCGCCCGTAGTTTATCTGTTATGATTCCCGCCAACATTACTTCAAACCAGAATATCCTTGGACAACATGAAAATATTACTGGATGCAATACATACTTAATGAAGGTCAGTGAGTGTACTGGTGAAAGCAAGGTAATAAAAACGTAACAAAGATGAGGATATTTTCTTCAAATAATTGACAAAATAATTACAATGCTTTCAAAAAATTGTGATAACATTAGAAAACTTAGCATGTTCATCAATTTTAAAATATTCTTAATGCATTTGTTTTTAATTTTAAAATATTCTTAATGCATTTGTTTGTTAATGCATTTGTTTGTTAATGCATTTGTTTGCATTTTCATTTTTTTTTTAATATATGAATTGTGTTGTTGCTATTTCTTTTTCGAGCCCTGTTTAAGGATAATTTGGCTTTGACAAATCAATTATTCTTTTTTTTATTGACATTGAAAGACAATGAATGTATTGACAGAATACAGGTGTTTGTCGTAGATCAAAGGTTAAGAAGCTAACCGCGATATTGAAGTCGATTCGATCCTCACTGCATGACCAGCGCTTATAACCTTATGTAAGAAATATTTAGCAAGTGTCCAATCATGGATTTTGTTTATTTAATATTCTCTTTACAACTTATGGATGTTTCGACAAAATGTTTTAACATCAGATATGGATTAAATTCTTGCATTACCCCGTTTCATATTGTAAATCATTCCATTTTTACCTAGAATAATTGAAAAAATATGTTATTCACAATTAAATCCAACATCGAAAAAATATATGTATAATTTTGTTTAATCATTTGAATATAATAAATTCTGAATTGACAAATGTTTAACAAAATTACACTTTTCTACGCCCAATGACTTTGTCAATGAAGTCGGTCATTCTTGCATCAGCGTTAATATCGTATTCTACATGTAAAATATGTTTTATTTTATTATAAAGTTCGAAATGTTTACGTCCTGTGTTCAAGAAAACGCGCTGTTCTATAATCGTAATCAAAACTTAGAATTAATGGAACTGGAGTAGCAAATGTGAACTGACGGGAGAAAAACTTTTGAAGATATCGAAAATTTTTCATTGACAAAAATTTTTTCTTTTTACTTTTCTCCACTCACACAATTAGGATTTCGCATACAGAATCATCTGATGATAAAAAAAATAATTTAGAATACCAGAAAAGCTGTATTAATCTAACACCTCATATCTAAACCTCGATTAATAAATAGGGAATTGATAGGATACACGAGTCTATATAAAATGTAATGTTAAAGGTAAAGAAAAAAAAAGTTTATATATTTCGATAACATTACCAATCTTTTCCTTCTATGTTTGCTGTAATGTTTTGTTTTGTTTTGAATGAGAAATATCTCGATTCATGGTTTTTGTCCATGGATTATTTTCGTTTTGAAGTAATAAGAAATTTGAAAGAAAATACGAAGGATCTAATTAAGTCTGTTCCTTCTTCATCTAAAAATATTCCGGTTATTTAGACAAAATGGTAAGTGTGGGAATTCTTTCTTTTCATCTTTGAAATTGAAAGCAGAAAGTGAAAAAAATAAATAAATAAAAATGATTTATCCTGAAAAAAATTAATTCTTCACAACTTCTACTACATGGACAAATACAATTTTATAATTCTATAAGAACGCTTTATTTTTTTTATTTTCTATGTTCTAGCATTTCGATTAAAATAAATATGAACTGTATGCACTTTGGTTGTATCTTATTTCAAAGCGCCTAAAATTTGTCCATTTAATTCGTCTTGATTTTCTTTCCTAATTGTTTTCTCCCCATTACTTCACGATTGTTCTTTTCTTTCTTTTATATCATTATTGTTATTTTTCACCTCAAATATTTATAGTTGGAGATCAAGTGGCAACAAGTCTCCTCCCTAAAATTACAAACTTCTTAATGTTATTGCTATTGTTGTTGTTGTTATTATTGCCAGCCCTAACGCAATCGTATTATAAATATTAGATTTCCAAAGTAAAGCCAGTGTAAAATGTTATTCCTTAAAAATGAATCATGAATCAAATTTGGAGACAAAGATTTTCCCCAACAAACTACATTTTCAACTGTTTTCTGACTAAAGGAATCCAACTGCTTTTACTCTGAAGAGAAATTGCATCAATGACCGCAGAGACCTTGGAAAGACGATAAAGAAGAAAGATGACCTTGTTTCTATTATCATTCGATTTAATTAACAAAAAGAACATCATCAAATAATCTAACTAATATCCTCATCTTTGTTATACTGACAATAAATTTTGAACAAAATCTACATCAAAATTCCTCCTCAAAACCAAACCAAACTAATCAAGAATCAGCTTTTCCTTTAATATGCATATTTTTTAAAAATACGTTTAGATTTTCTTCTCGGAAGATACCGAATGTAATGGTCGAAAATACATTTAGTGTATTAGGTAAAATAATTTCCATAAATATTCTTTTTCGAAAGCACGAACGAATTGCTGCATTTACCAAATGAGCCATGACAGCTGCCCCAACCAGACATGAAGCTGCATGACGTTGAAGGTTTTATTATTTCAATTGTCTGAAAAGAAAATGTCGTTTATGGTCCTCGTCAAGAATAAAGAATAATTTAATTGTATATTTCTCTTTCTTTCTTCCTTTCTGTTGTCTTTTCTTCTTCTTTTTTTTACCTCTCTTTTCTATATTACTTTCACTTTCTTTCTTATCTTTCTTTATTATGTTTTTTATGAGTCGTATCACCTTGACTTAATTTCCCTCTTTATTGAAATTGTACAACATTTTTATAAAGAAACACCAAAAGAAATTGATTCTAACCAGGATGCTAAGGAAGGAAGGAAGATAGATAGATAGATAGATAGATAGATAGATAGATAGATAGATAGCAAAGGTGAATATATGTGAACAGAGATAGAGAGATGATAAAATAATCTTAACTTCCTTTATGGCTGTCAAGTTACACATGATTTATTTTTGTAAAAGTTAAAACGCCCACCCGCCTGCGTCCGTCAAAGAAAGATACGACAGAAGTCGCGCCATCTTTGTTGTACATAGATGACCATCACGGATACTGTAACACGTTGTCTTTGTGACCGGATCACATGTGAGGTGGGGGATAAAGGAATATGGTAAACACGTGATTAATGGTTTGCACTAGGGACCTTGTAGTTGACTTCGGAGTTAATTCTGTCTGATTAGGTTGAGTGCATGTGTGCTCAGTCTGCAAGATAATAAGTAACACAGACTAATAGCGGTAAACAAACATGCATATATAGGTATACTATATATAGGTATATGTAGAGATACATATTCAGTTTGGCCCAGCTCAAGGCCACAAAAGTAGAGGACTAAGTCATTCTGTTAGCAATGGACTGCGTAACAGCCACCACACTAAGCAGTGTTTGACAACAAGCATATTTTTTTCTGATGACGCTGGATCATCAGCGAAAGATTTCAAAGTAAATATTTGTCTTGTTGTCTGATACATTAACCATTCCGTCGGATTTTCATCCAACTTTAATAACACACACACACATACATATACATATATATATATATATATATATATATATATATATATATATATATATATATATATATATATATATATAAATTCATGAATCATTCATACAAAAAACAAATATATATCATCAGGTATGGAAGTAGATTTTGCTCTTGTTTTACTTCTCAGTAATAAGAGGACAACGAAAATACACATGTAATCCGAAAAAATGCTATGAGAAATAATGATACCTGATGATGTCTGTAGGAACAGACGAAATCTTGTAAAAATTAAAAAGACCTTATGCAACTGGAATTTATAAACGGGGATCATATCATTCTTATACAGGTTCGGGGTTGATGTATCTTATTTATATTGTTTGCGACGGTGTATTCTGGCCATTTAAATCATGAATTTATAAATTATTTTTGCACCTTTTAATTGAAATATATATATATATATATATATATATATATATATATATATATATATATATATATATACATATATATATATATATATATATATACATATATATATATACATATATATATATATATATATACATATATATATATACATATATATATATATATATATATATATATATATATATATATATATATATATATATTCTACTTTTACAGACAGAAAATATAGATTTTCCTGCTACTACTCAGTAGATTTAAACTTAATGCAACATTAGTCACTCGACTGTTGTCAGGTTTGCCTTACTTGAAAACTAAGTATGCCATTTTACCTCGAACCGAACGTCGAGTGTTGGCCTGAATGGTAAATTCACTAATGTAAATAAGAAGCTCACTCGCATGATAATCTTTAGGCTTTCGATTCTTAAGCAATGTAAACACAAATATGCTTACATTTTTATAGACAAGAATCTGATTATCATATCGGTGGTGTTGATGAGGGTAATGGTTTTTATTTTTCACTTTTATCCCTCGTGACAAGATAAACTAAGGTGAATATAAATTTTCACTCAAAACAGAATCAGTTTTTAGCTGCAGTCTTTCCTTGTTGATGAGATGAAAATGAAATGGCTCAAGCGACTAATTTGATTTTCTACTTTGTGGCGAATTAGTCAACAAGAAACAAACCAAGCATTTTAGATTTCAAAAAAAAGGAACATTTTAATATCATTCTATCCTAGTATAATGAAAGCAGCTACATCCATCGTTTGTGCTCTTGTGCTGAACAACGGCATAATTAATTGCAAGTCTTTTGTTGTTATTGTTGCGAATGCTGCATCAATGACTTCCAAAGTTTTCGAGTGTCTACCATTGGGTGAAAAAACTGTTCCTATTATGAATTATGAAACTAATATAGACGATGGATTTTTTTCAGATTGTATGAAAGGTTTTGTGCATGAAGAACATGCAGAATTCGATGGAACTTTGTACTTGCTGTATTTTTAAACTTTTTGTGTCTAATACACTACATGGCACCATGAAGGCCGACCTGAGAATCGGTGATTAGTCGTCTATATAGAATTCCCTTTAAAAACCCACGTCTTACAGGCTGATAAATACGGTCTATAGGAAAAAGGAAAAAAAAAAAAAGAAAATCCTAACAACACAAGGTAACCTCAGACATAATATATTATCCATTAAACATTGCTTAGTCTGGTACAAGAACACAAGCTTCTTACGCAGTGTCTGTCATACGAAGCATCCATACCGTTGAAGACTGAAAAATATCGATGCTGCATCGGTGATTAGACCAGAACCGTGTTAACCCTAAAGAGAATTAAAGCAAAAGAAGAGAGATTTGAAAAGAAAATCGCAAAGAAAACAATGTAGTTTCTCTACAATTCGGATTCTTTTTCTTTTTATTGAACTGGGTTAATAAAAGCAGAGTGGGGGATATTGAGAGCTAAACTTCTTTGGTTGTTTTTCTGGATTCAGCATATTATTTGATTTGCACTGAAACAGTTTAGGCCTAAAAACAAAAAATAAAATACCATCCCAAGAACCTGATGCCACAAATATCCCGATAAACAACTCTCCATTGCACAAAAAGGAAACAAATGATGAACTATTTAATACAAAGTCTGAGAGACTAAAATGTTCATCACTTCCATTCCGTTTCGATGATGATCGTCAGCAAATTTGACTGATTTTAAATAAACAATAAAATCGATCAAAGAGATGTACAGAAATCATAAAAGCACACGTATAGTTTTCTTACTGGCATTATAATTAAGTGTTGTAGAAACATTTTCAGGTATTAGAAATCAGAGAGAGGAACGTGGAAGATAGATGTGAGTATAAAAAGGACTTTAAAAACAAGAAACAGAGAAGAAAAGTCGTCGTGAAGAATAGACAAACAAGAAGGATAAATTAAATAAAAATAGTTCAGCGTGAAAAGCACATAATAAAAATGAAAGTCGGATTAACATGACTGCAGGGAATCTTAAACAGGCAAAAGAAACAGATGGAAAGGATTATATCGAGAAAAAAAACATCACTTCTTACATACATGTGTGTGTGTGTGTGGGGGAGAGAGAGATATTGTGTGTGTGAGAGAGTGTATGTGTCCGCGCGGGTACGTGTGTGTTCGTTCGTGCTTGCTTACTCTGGAATAGGCATGTAGTAGTTGATGACACGGTGCGGATCAAAGTCACTACATCAGATAATTTTTTCGATCATTGAATATTTAGTAAAATTCATTTCAAATAAAATCATTTTTATCAAAATAATAGTTTTATTTGTACCATTCGATTGCTATAAATCGATTACGTTTCCTTATTTATTCGTAGTTTTTTCTCGATTGCTTTTTGGAATTTACAAGTGACGATGCAATTTATAACATGATGCTGTATTCAATTTCGTGATCTGAAGGTGATTTAAATCAACATCCACACACAGAATATTATCATTTTTTAATCAAATAGTTAATACCTAAAATATATGCCTATTTCAGGGTTTTTCTTACAAGTATATTTTTTTACAAAACTTATTTTACCCTGACACATGCCCAAAATGTTAAGCAATATTACTGGCCTGTGAGACAACTTTGCTAACTATTGCTCAAGGGCCTGTATTATAGCTCTTTACCACTAACAGAATCTTTCCGCACATACCCACAAATATATATATATGTGTGTGTGTATAAATAAAAAGAAAGAACAGTTGAAACATAGTTAGAACTGTGTAGCGGAAAAACCATATTTTAAATCAATTAATTTATAATATATATATATATATATATATATATATATATATATATATATATATATATATATATATATATATGGGATGTGTGAATGGTTTAACGGTTAGTTGCAAGAATTTAATTTTTGGTTGAGAATATTTGCGTTAATTTTGCACTAATTCCTTTGAAATGACATGAATCCATCACTTCTAGCCCTATCTATGGATAAAATAGTAAAGTAGACTCGGGTTTTGGTTGTCAATCCGTCTAGTAGAAGAGTAAATCCAAATTCAAACTAGGAACTGAGCTTCTTGAAGCAGCTGGATGTTAGCTACGACTTCCTATAGCAAAACTGATGCCAATACATATCGGTTTCCAAAATGTGCAGCTGACGGGTCTCCCAGGAAGCTTTGACGGGCCTAGGAAACCGGAAGTGGATTAAATCAATTACTCTGGTGAGAACACAAAAGGCGAATCTCTCCACAAAAACTTCGTAGTCTCTCTCACTCTCTCTCACTCACTATCTCTACCTATCTATCAATCTGTCTATCCATCTATCTATCTATCCATCTGTCTATCCATCTATCTATCTATCTATCTCTCTCTCTCTCTATATATATATATATATATATATATATATATAATTTTACATTTAAATACTTTTTCATTTGTAATGGATAAGTTTTGCATTTGGTATTACATCTTTGAGCAGACATATAGAATTCTAATAATTCATATTTATATTGATAAACTTACTCACGCTTCTTTAAAACAGGTATCTTTTTCCATATCATTCTCGGAATATTGGTGAGAAATAACTGTCTATTAGTAATTTAGTTACCGTAGCTTAGGATAAGGCCACCTGAGAAAATGCAATATTTTATTTTCCAGTGGGCACGGCATGAAAACCATGAAAACCAGCGTCCTATACTTCAGTTCTAGTTAGAATAACTCAGATATATTAGTCACGAGTTAGGCTCTTATTAGAGTCATTTTATAAACTGTTTCTACCGATTTATAACTTTTATAGAGACATTTACATATCCAACAGATTTTACCATCTGAATGGTTTAATTACGTATATGGCTGGAAGTGTGAATATGTAATTTTTATTAATTGGTGTTCTCTTTATATATATAATTATTCACTTAGTCTGGTAAAAGGCCAGAGTAATAGAGCATCCAAGAAGGATTGCATTCACTTCACGAGTAAACTGCTCTACGAACCGCGCTGATCAACCAGTGCACTATAGAGGACATCCTATGTATTCATGTGCAAGTTAAAACATTTGAACACGTCTACCTCTACCTGCATTTATTTGTGTTTTTATCCTTTCTAAACTAAACCTATTGATGAAGCATCCAATGAACATGGAAATTACCAACAACAGTTTGGCAGACTATCTACAGCAGATATTCTCTTTTTAGTTGAGTCAATAAAAGTAATAATGTAGATAAAGGTGAAAAAGCCACACTTTACACGTGCTTATTTTTCGACATAATCTCCTTCCTTATCAATATATTTAACCCAAGGCTTCTTCATAAACCAGATATGAAGCGCATTATACAAGGGAAATTCCGCACCAAATGTTTATATTTGCTCATCCAATCACCTATGTGTCTATTTATCTATTTATAGAAATTGAGAATGTTTGAATGTGCCGTTATTGTCTGTGTGTGCGTATATGTGTGTGTGACTTTTTCTCTAGGTATCTATGTGTGCTTGTGTATGTAAATGCATGAGTGTGTGTGAGTGTGTTTCTCGGCGTATAAATGACTATATGTATGCATTGTGTTTCTCTGGGCGTATGTATGCTTGTGTATGTAAATACATGTGTGTGTGTGTATGTGTGATTATACTCTGTCCCAAATGAAAAGGGTTTTATGTACATAACCATCTCCTGACGGATTCAATTAAATAGAGAAAACTATAATCGATCATTGGGAGGGGCTAATGTTTGGAGGTGGTGAGGCGGAACACATATCTTCATGTTTGGTACCAGGGTCCATAGATACGGGGTCAAAAAGTCAAGTTCTAATAAGTACCGTCTTCTGTTGACTGTTTAGTTAGATGTCTAAATATAGATTTCGATTCTTCTAGTTACATGTCTAAATATAGATTTATATGTGTACAAGAATGTGTGTTTAGTGTCTATGAATGAGCAAGCCTTCTTCAGGATGTTAACTAGTACAATTGTTTGATCAATTAACTATAACTCAAATAGGCAAAAATGACGTATAACAAACATAACTAAAATATGTCCAGGCAAATATTTTAGAAAATATCTGAACAACGTTTATTGCTCCTACTTCGGCAAGGGAAAACAAATCTCGGTTTGGCGTAAATATACGTTGAAAAACGAGAGTTGGTTTGTTTGCGAGAATTCACGCGTTAGTTTTTAAAAAGAAATAAAGATCTATGAACTAATGAAACTAAATTTGATTGATAGAATTAAAAAATATTAAAAAATAAATATTTGTTGGATGAAGCTAGGTTTTGCACTAAAGCACAATTTAAAACAGCGTCAATGGCGCGAATTCACTATTAATGACCTGCACGCATCAGCTCAACAATCACGATACTCAGGCGAGACTCTTCAGTAAACTGGAATGAGGTTCAAAATTTATATGATTTGAGAACTAAACAGAGAGAGGGAGTGAGTGAGATTTCTCTATACTAAAATGCAGAATTTACTTAAATGTGTTCCTTTTTAATCCAATCTATGGTACAAGTATGTCTTTTTATCATTAGTATAAAATTGAATTGAGAACTAGGCGAGACCAGAATGTGATTTTTGAAACAGAGAAATTTGTTGGTTTACTGCCGAAATAATAAGACATAAATTAAAATTCTGAAAAACAAAAAAAATCATTAACAACTCAAATGTATTATATGTGAGGGATGGTGAGAGTATGCATTTGTACGTGCATTTTTTGTTGAATGTGTATGTGTACTGTTATTTGTACGTGTGCATTTGTGTTTTTCATGTGTTAATGTCGTATAGTGAAAACAAACAAGTTAGCTACAAATGAGTCGTTAATAATTTGTTTATTTCTTGTATTTTATTTCATAATTTTATAAATGAGATGAAAAGTTGAAAAGTTTTGACTCAAATGTTCAAATTATTTGATAAAATATTTTGTATAAGTTTTCGAATCCAAAGTAGAGTTACTTCCAATGTAAGTTTTTTTTCTGATTTTTAAGAACCCAATTATATGGACGGCACTCAGCTATACGAAAACTCATAGCAAATGATAAATTATCCCTTGAAAGAGAAAACTATAGTCCCACGAAAAACAAATAACAGACATCTGCAATAAACAATGATTTTAAGGCATATTATTTAAAGGTCATTTCCAAAATAATAAAACAATGCGTTAAAGTCATTCCTTCTGAATCGTCTTCACACCGATTCATCTGATAGATCGACAAAAGTCTCATAATACTCCATGTTTATTTGTTTGTTCTTTTTCATAATCTAACATTCTTGAAGTACATCGTACGTTTGCCAGTGAACCGAGTCAAACCTCATTATTACCATTTGTTAACTTAGGTTTCAAAAAAGTTTCATTAAATAGACACGTGCATACCTGATTGCCACAACGCATGCGCAAAGACAGATAAATTTAGCAATACACGCAGGTTTCACATACTTAACAAACATAGTTTGCAGAAAATAAAATTCACACTGGTTTGAATCAAATGAAAACGTCCCATTGATGTATTATAAGTGAAAAAAGGTGTTATACATCTCATCTCAAACTCTTTCAACTCCCCAACTGCACGTATGTATGGGTTTGGTCCACCAAGTCACAACTAGTTATGATCGAAGTCACTTCATTATCCTATGAAACAACACATGCCCACACGAAGATAGATAGATAGATAGATAGATAGATAGATAGATAGATAGATAGATAGATAGATAGATCTTTTGTTTTTGATTAAAACATTTATAATATGACATAAAAAAAAGATGAAAGAAAATTAATGTTGATTAATTCAACATATCCGTAATTAATAATGCCTCATTTAGTAGATGGTCTTGTAAAATTAAGGAAAAAGTTTGGATATTTTGGGACAAAGATGTAGCAAATGATGCAAGAAGACATCGAGGAGGAATTTTATAAAGAAAAAGTCCACAAGTGTGAATTGGGGATGAAGAAGAGAGAAAGAGAAAAAAGAAGAAAATTCAAAATTTGAGAAAAACTAAAAGAAATAACAAATTTTGCTTAAAGAGAAATAGGAGCACAGAAATTGGGGTGGGGAGAATGGTGAAAAGGGAGATGAGAAAAAACCAAAAGGAGTAAACAGGACGGATTTCATGAAGGTATTGCAGACGATAGATGGAAAGAAGAAAAGGAGAAAAGAAAGACATTACATGAAAGAAAGACAAGCCAATAAAAAAGAAATAAAAGAAATGGGAAAGAAAGATGAAAAAGCATTAAGGACTGTAATATAGTGAGTATAAATAGAAATAATGATGAAAAAATCTTAAGTCGGTGAAAAGGAGGAGATTGAAAGAGAAATCGCGTTTATTGAAATGTTGTGAAACAGATGGAAATGAAGACAATGCTAGACGAGTTTCTTCTTCGACGGAGAGCAAACATGAAAATCGACAACGTTGCAGGTCACTATTAATTCTTGTTTCCTTGATTTCTTTTCTCTTCACCCTCCACTTTTCTTTCAAAATCTTTCTTTGTTTTTTTTTTTTGTTTTTTTACTTTCCTCTTCATTTTCTTTATTTATTTATTTCTCTCTCTCTCTCTCTCTCTCTCTCTCTCTCTCTCTCTCTCTCTCTCTCTCTCAGCAGACAGACAGACAGATATTAACAAGTAGAGTTCGACAAGTTGTAAATGTTGAAGAAATTATTAACTTTGAAAGAAAAATGAAGTAAAGGAAGAATTTCAAACTAGATGGGAGAAAAGGAAGAAGAAACTGATAAAAAGCAGTCAAGATCCTTCATTTTCCGCTTTTATTTATCTCTTTAGACAGATTCATACATTTAATACACACACATACAGACAAATACACATACATATAAATATATATGGTAGCATAAAAAATATCCTCTTTATCCTTGTGTGTGCGTGTGAACAAATATATCTTGGAATATGAATTTGGACGGTGGTCAGTGAATTACTGAAATGTCTTTTAACTCTTTCATAACACAATTTGAAGGTGTATTTGAGTACGTCTTTGTAATTGGTCTGCGTGTTGTACTCATGGATGCGCATGTGTACGCGTTTGTGCATTAGTGTAAGAAAGAAAGAAAGAAAGAAAGAAAGAAAGAAAGAAAGAAAGAAAGAAAGAAAGAAAGAAAGAAATAGATTTTTTCCTGTTTTCAATAAAATATTAGACAGTAAAAATAAAAAAATGAAAGCTGATGTGTATTTATATGCGTGTTTGCATTTGTGTGTTTGTGCACGCGAGTGAGGAAGAGTACGTTTACCTAAGCATGATTGTGTGTACGTTTGGGTATTTGTGTGGGTGTGTTTACCTACATTTAAATAATCATCATCATCATAAACGACTTCACCATCTTCCATCGAACAACATCACGACTGAAAACAAGTACCCCATAATCGGCCATAATGGTGGGAGGTCCAAACTTCATTATCATCATGGTCGGCAGCAGCATTATCACCGTCCCGACCGTCACTACTGTCACCTTCACGAATTCACATCTCCCACCAATACCACAATCAGCATCACTGACATCTACATGGGTCAAGCGTTTGTTTTCTTTTCTTTTTTCTTTTTTTGGCTTTATTGAAACTTTTACTGAGTTATATTATTTTGTATTTGTTTTATGGTTCAGTCTTCATATTTTGTCAAAACTTCAATACAATCGAAACTAGTCAGGAAAACAAACATATTTTCTAGACAAGAATTGATAGATAATCTAATTCAAACAGGAAGATAAATAAGTATATCATACACACACACACACCAATCTTTATATATAACTATACATATAAATGTACATTCATACACATATATGTATGTGCATGTTTATAATTTTATTTCTTTTTAAGTGTTAGGAAAATTCTTTCGGACATAAACGGAAAATTTTGTACATAACGTATTTACTTCAGACAGAATAAAAGCAACAACAGTAAAAAAAATCAAAACGTTGTTAATAACAAGATAAACAATAATAATAATAATAATAATTATACCAACAACAATAATAATAATAAATCAGTGACTGTTAACGCGTGATAAACAAAATCGACATGTTGCTGCTTACAAAAATGCTGGAGAGAAAGAGAGAATGAACAAGTCTTCCTGAAAAATGTAATCTGTAGATTGTATGAAAAAAAAGGCAAAGCGATATATTAATTTCTATCGATGGCAGTGAGTGGAATTTTCGTCCCATACTTACCGCCTTGCAAGGTGAGTATTAGAATCAGAAAACAACGAGGAAGCATGCTTCTCTCTCAGGATGTGGCTAGCGTTCAGATCGTCCACCATGCTCTATACTCCTCGAGATTCGAAACACGGCCTCCACTTTTCAACGTTTTTCTTATTCCTTTTTCTCCTCAGTTCTTTCTTTTCCGTTTTAAAACTTGAAAGAATTTGTCTTATGTAGATGCTTTAAAAGAACAACTCTCCTCTTGTCAGTAGAGACTTTCCTCTTTTTTTTTTCTCTCTCCAAATGATGGTAGCTCCAGTAGCCGCGTGTTTCTCTA